>JAQBSW010001025.1:0-154238 GCA_029291075.1 Eudiplozoon nipponicum | reverse complement strand
AAAATTAGATGAAGTTAGAAAGAGGTAATTTGGTTACAGTTATATATATATATATATATATATATATATATATATATATATATATATATATATATATGATGAACATTTCGATTTATATAAGATGTGAGAGAAACTCACGTTGTTGCTTATATGTTTATCTAAATATACTTAACAGATATATGTATCTATATTTATATACATATTACGCAGATATATATATATATATACATACATATATATATATATATACTATATATATGAATGATTCTAAATATTCATATAAGATGTGGGGGAACTCACATGGTTGCTTAAATGCTTATTTAGATATTCAAAATATATATGTAGAAGAATATTTAGATTTAATATATAAGGTGAGAAGGTTTCACATGGTTGCTTATGTGGATTGATATAGCCATTATGTATATTTATATATACATATATATATGAGGTGTAGACGTGTAGATATATATATATATATTTGAAGTAAATATACTATACACTTAGGGCGAATTGTATGTTCAACGAACCCATTTAATTGCTTACAGATATATATATATATATATATATATATATATATATAGTATACATATATGTATGCATAAATATATGACTATATATAAACTTTGATATATAAATATTAACAAAAAACTTCTTGACTGATATAATTTATCCGTTGAAGGATTCACAGTGTTGCTTATATGGTATTCATATTGTATATGGGAAAACACGTGTATATATAATATGGATATATAGATATTTATAATAGATGTGGGAAGAACCTACATTGTTGCTGATATACTTATCTATATATGCGTAGATACAACGTGTGGACGTATATATAAATGGATGTTTTTATAAGATGTGGTTATATATAATTATAAATAAGTATATAGTTATATATACATACATATTACGCAGAGACATATATATATATACATATATATATATGAAGGATTCTAAATATTCATTTAAGATGTGGGGTGAACTCACATGATTGCTTAAATGCTTATTTAGATATTTACAAGATATATGTAGGAGATTATTATCAAAAGCGTTTTGACCGATATAATTTATCCGTTGAGGGACTCACAGTGTTGCTTGTATGATATTCATATTATATATATATATGGTGTATACACGTATATATGTATATATATATATGATGGATATATAGATATATATTAAAGATGTAGGAAGAACCCACATGGATGCTTACATGCTTATCTATATATAAATAATATATAGTGAATTACTTACATGCTTATCTATATATACATAATATATAGCGTGTTGAATTATATATAAATGGATGTTTTTATAAGAAGTGAGTTAGTATATATATAATTAAGTAAATAAAATTTAAATATATATATATATATATATATTATAATAATAATACTAATTTATTATATACATATATACATGATTTCGACTCAGATATTTTGATGAAGAAACTAATTTATAAAGGATATGAGTATTATTGTGTATTTGGTTGAGAGGCGATTTAGTTAGTGTAGACTCCGTATTCGGTCAAAACGATAATAATACTATACATTCTTTCAACAGTTTTATTAACCTCTCTCTCGGTCTATAACCGATTGCAAGCTGGATGGGATTAGGTAAACTGGGGGCATGTGTGTATTACTGCAGGATTGAAATCAAAATTTTGTTGATCTTTCTATGCGTCCGGAACAGAAATTAAATATAAACATCATGGATTGGCGTGTATGTCAATCCATTAGGTGTGCTTATAGTTATTCAATAAAATGTCACTTTAGTAAAATACACATGTTTATAGGTGGTGTGCGCGGAGGGGGACAAGGCTAAGTTTTTTTGTATACATTTGAGTATTAGAGAGTAGGTATGAAGACCGGATATTAGGAAGACAATTAAAAATACATTTGGATATTAAAATAAATATAAATATATCTGTCTTGAATGAGGATACCACATTTGCCACAAGTTGTGTTTTACTCCTGTGCGTATTGTGTCGACCCTGAAGATGAACCTGGAAATTAGGGTTCGAAAATTCGGAAGAAGAACAATGGAAAATCTTGTTCCAACGTCATTTTCAGACAATCAGCTAATTGATGGCTTAAAGAAGAAGAGACAATTGAGAACCCATCAATTGAGGCCAAAAATTGCATCATCTGAAAATGGACCTATGAGTGCTATCAACTCTGGGTTGTCATTTGATTATGTGGGGGTAACAAATCTGACTCGGTTTTACTTCTATTTCTTTTATGGGCTGATTATTAAGCGTGTATACGTATGAGGCTGTGTGTGCGCCTGTGAGAAATACCTTTAAATGCAAAATGGCACATACACAAACACAACTTACACGCTTGCTAATCAGTCCAAACAAGAAATAGATGTAAAACCGAGTCAGATTTTTTGCCACCCGCATAATCAAATGAAAACCCAGAATGTATGTAATTGAAAGATTGTAAAGTGAAGTTTAGTAGCCTCGAGATAAATGGCCATTATCCACTTGGTTATTAATGTTTTTTGCTTTCTAATTTTATATATATATATATATATATATATATATATATATATATAAGTCTACGCGTATGCACTAGTGGGTAAATAGCTGATGAAGTTCTTCTATTTGGTCTCGCACAAACACTAACACTCTTTAACTAGAATTGTGCAAAATGAATATATATATATATATATATATATATATATATATATATATATAAATTATATCAATTGCCTTATAACCTTACCTGCTGCATGTTATCCTGAGCATAAAGATGATTTTGAATATACGAAATCTAAACGTCATGCAAAGATCTACATTGCCAACTGATTATCTGAAAATCATGGTTCCTCGTAAAGCTTATCACTTTTTGTTGCATACTTTTTATAGATTGTTTATTTAGTTTCCTTCCTTAAATTTTAAGCTTTGCCATATATCAATTCATGTCTGCGAAGAATGTTCAAATATATGCGAAAAAATTCTTTCAAAAATATTATTGTTCAAAAAGGTGTTAAATATTCCAGATGGCATCTCATCACCATATCATCCTTCTCATGTGAATGCAACTCGTCTATTAGGAACAAGTCGTCTACCGGGTCTTGGCGGGGACTTTACCCGTTCTAAAAATGACGGTCATGTTGAGCAGTCGATTTCTCGTAATCCCAGGTCTTCATTTTTTGATGATTCTACCGACGAAGACTATTTGCATCGTCAACATCATAATCAAGAAATTGATATCCAAACTGACATGAGGCCAATTCTTTCTCAGGGAGGAGGACTTGGTGTTCGCTTTGAATCTGTGCGATTCGCCTATCCTAATAGAGAAGGCTCAAAGTCGGAGCCTACATTAGTTTTTAATGACTTGTCTTTGGAAATTCCTGCAGGACGTGTTCTTGCTGTGGTCGGGCAATCTGGAGCCGGTAATTTTTATGTTATTGTATTGGAAAAACTTTACGTCACCTCACGATTGCATTTTATTTTTAAATAGTAACAAATATAATCTTTACTAATATAACATGTCGGTTAAATTAAACGACAAATTTATTAAATTATTAGACCTGCCGTTCGGTGGGCTTGTATTTGTTTAAAATTCTACTTATCCACAAGACTATCGATATTGAGCACACCTATCAGTAGTTTTAAGCATCACATGTCGTAGTCCTTATTTTGTCCCAAGGTAATGAGAGCAGGCATCAGTACATGATGAGTTCCCAATAAGGATGAAACCGGTCTGCTGGATGAATTGCCTTTTCTACACTATACAATTCTTAGTTTATACTGACATATGTAAGTAATTAATGGGTCAGGTGTTTATATCAAGACCGCAACCTTGATTATAATAATAATTCACTGGATAAGCTTGTTTGTGTGTATGTGCGTGAGCTACCAGATTCACCAATCATTCAATCGGATGTGCAACTAAAATAAGAAAAAAACCAGCTGCACAACCGCTATCACAAACATTATTAACAGCGACAGAATGCTTTTCAAATCTGAGCTTATGCATGCATTTATTGATAATGATAGTTATAGTTGCAGCTCTCAATTTTGCCTATTCGTATGAAATCACTATCTTTTGTAATGGTTGTATTTGAAAAGCCAAATACAATCATTTTTAATTGTTTCTAGTGGTAGTTTGAATTTTGAAGTTAATTTAGCAATCTAGTTATCTGTTGATAACATGGAGAATGCTTTAATCAGTCAGTCATGAATATTGAAAATGTTACCTCATCTATTGCACCTCGTTTTTATGTAATACCCATTTGCCGCAGGAAAATCGACATTGGTCTCATTGTTGGAGCGCTTCTACGAGCCCAAGGCGGGCCGAATTCTTCTGGGTGGAGTTGATTTGAACCATCTAAGTGTTTCCGAATTGCGTGGTCGTCTCATCGCCTATATCAGTCAGGATCCCCAGCTGTTTGACACCACCATCCGCGAGAATATACGTTGTGGACGTCCTGAAGCGACTGACAAAGAGGTTCGTTTGTGAGTGTAAATAGTAGTACGGGTATTGTTTGTAATACATCTAAAATTGACCATAAACGATTTAATTTATTTTTTTTAAAGACATTCATCAAATGTGCAGCATATACATTATATACGGTTTATAAATCAAAGACTACAAGTTCATCATTAAACATTAAACTATTTTGCTATTATAAGATTTGAAGAAGCAGAAATACAGTATACAGACACTCAATAATGTTAGCTCTTTTTATTTCAATAAATAATCCGTTCTTAAACTTAAATGAAAATTTTTTTACGAAACAGAATTAATCAAAATTACTTGATCTGCGTTTTGACTAACGCAGTAATGATTCCAGTTGTTTTCTTTCTTGAACAAGATATTTCGGCTGCCGCTATCTTCAGCTTTCTTCAGTTTGTCCATCCTCTCCAATCTTACAAAGCAATGTCTTACTTTATTAGTTTGTTTTTTTAAAACTGGTGAGGATGGACCAACTGAAGAAGGCTGTTGAAAACGGCAGCCGACATATTCTGCGTTAGTCAAAACGCAGATCAGGTAATTTCGATTAATGCGGTTTATAAATTCTTAGCTGTATTTGTCGTTATTCACGTTTATATAAGTGTAAGCCAACCCCTCTTTTATTAAGTCTCTTCATTGTTTCCTATTTGTCCCAAGGCTCGTGTAGTCTTTGCCTTATCTAAACGTATTATGTTTACTGAGGTAATTGTTGCCATAATCAGTCTCTGATATCGCGAATCATACTGTCAATTCACTTTTTTATATGGCACGTTATCCTCTGGCTTCGCCATACTAGTGATTAGCATGAAACGTATTCAGCCATCTGAGGTAGTATTACAGACAATGCAATTGACTTTCCTCAATCAGATGTGATGAGGATGGTACATTTAAAGGAGCCCGATTGAAAGCTCGTATCGTAAAGTGTTACCTCAAATAATACCTCCAGGTGCTCAGTAAGTTGTATGAAAGTGAGAACTATAACAAGTAAACTAGCATATTTTCGTGGCACGGAAAATATTCTCTGATAGGAAAAATTTGATGAGATGCTTTGAATGTAGGCCTTTACTCGTTTCATGACTTATTAAATGCAACTGTTGTAAAGTTCAACATCTGTTGATTTCGTTTAATTCGATTTGTCAATCATCAGAGATTCGAACTAGATGAACTCGTTGACAACTGAGTGCTGCCAAAAACATTGTTTGCAATCGATTAATGTTTTTATGAAATGCGTTTAAAAAATTTAGTTTTCCATAGCATCAGGGATTATTTACGAGGCACAGTTGGGAACAGTGTGAACATCTGTATTTTTTAAGAGCGTAACAGCGCGAATGTACAGATTATTGAAAACGTGGACGTAGGAAGTCTATTGATGACTAATTCTAACAAGCTAAAGATTATAACGCATCTTTCGCAAATTACAGACTAAATCAAAGGTGCAGCAAATATATATTAGCCAGCTTATAATCTTTGTTATGTCTCGTCGTGGTATCTTGTTTCTCATGAAGACTAATTAGGCCGAATTTTCAAAAATATCAGTGACGGTTGATTGATTTTATTGACCGCATTGATCGATTTTGCGGTAAATTTATCCAATCTGTACGACGTGGCCGTGTTTTTTGAATTCTAAATAAATAAGCGAGACTGGGTTTCCCATGTAGCACGTTCGAATAGAGCCTTCAACAATAAAGAAAAATTTATCAATCCTCCCTACCCGAAAGTATGTTTCGTTAGATTAACTTCGATTTTCTGCTTTCCAAAGTTGTATGAATGTATAGTGTTATTTTTCTGAACGCCTAATATTATAATTAAGTCTGAGGACATGTGCCTGTTAGCCTTCATCTTCTGAATTTCTGTCTCATCATTGTAATTAACGTGGTAGCTAGGCAAACAAAATTTGAAAGTGAATTTCTGAGACAATACTCAAGGCAACAATCGGCGTTTCGTAATTGGATATGAATGCCCGTCATATGTGCGTTTTTATCTGCTAGCTTACGAAGTTCAGTCAAATTTCTTTATTAAGAATTATCAGAAGGCAACAAAATTCCTCTACTGTGCTCAAATTGGCCGAAATAATTGAGGCTTGACGTCTTTTTATCTGCACACTAGTTATGCATTTGATGTCAACTGAGTTTATAATACTGAATGTAACTTTAGCCTATAGAATAATATTAAGGGCTAGTTTAGCAGCAAATAGTTATTAGTTTAGTATTTATTACTATTTTGATAGTTATGTGTATGCCTTATAAGTACGATAACCAGTCCATCTCTAGTAGATAGTTTAAACTGTTTTCCTACCCTTCGTTATTGACCTTTTTGGTATAAAGTGGTGAGTCATAAAAATACAACTGCCATTTTTATATAAAAGTTTCTTCTTAATTCATTAATTAATTCAAATATGTCTATGTAATCTTTTATCCTAAATTTACTTTACATTTCAACCGCAAGTTAAATTAGGCTTTTACTTGCCTGCATGTAAAAACTTCAATCAGCTATAGTTTATCCATTTTGTGTGACTAGTTAATTGTTATTGCCATTCGCGCAATCAATGATTACTTATTTTGTAACGTTAGTTCATTGAGCATCTAATAGACATCGTTTACCGTTAAATTTTGCGTAGCGTCTCATCGATATAGAAAGTTTCGTGATGTCCTACGTGTAAAAATGATTCATTTTTATGGTTAGATGGGTCAAAACTGACACTTGAAAGAGTAAATTTTAAGGACACATTTTATACTCATATTGTATGCGAATTTTATTTTTTAGTATCAATTAATGATTGTGATTTCATGATTAAATTCTCTATTCATCGTAAATTTAGACATATATCTAAATTTTCACGCTTTGAAATGTGCTCGAATTCACACAGTTATTTGATTAATCATTTAAAGGTGGAGCATGCCGCTCGTCTGGCTAATGCGCACGAGTTCATCGTAAATGACTTAAGTTTAGGCTACGATACTCGAGTCGGCTGTGGAGCGGATGCTTCTGGTTCTGGATCTGGCCTTTCTGGGGGCCAACGCCAAAGAATTGCAATTGCTCGTGCCCTTCTAAAGGATGCGCCACTTCTGCTGATGGATGAGGCCACTTCGGCGTTGGATACCGCCTCAGAGGCGAAAGTTCAAGAAGCGCTGCGTACTGTTATGCGTGGTATGTTTTGCCAAATTTATCATATAAAATGTGCAATTAAACTTGGTTATTTTTGCCCCTTTTTAATCTCTTTATATTTCCTTATCAGACTTAATTAGTTGCACCTGATATATATTTTGGATCCTGATATTTGCTGTGTCATAGAATATCAAATGGAATTGTGTGTGAATATTTTCGAATATTTAGCAAATTAATACCAAGTTTAAATCATTAATTTGTTGAATTTTTAATTTCACATGATTGAAGACGTTGAATTTTCTCATGGTGTTTTTAAATTTGAGGCGCAAACAAATTAATTTTAACATATTCCTCACTAAAATATGCAGGGGGTATAGGACGTAATACCAATTGCTACTGATTAGTCGCCATTACACACGAAACGAATGTACACATGAGATTATATTTTCTGTCCAGGCTGACTTTGATTTATTCTTATGGTTATATTTCAAGTTGTTACTTGGTTCGAAAAACATAATATGCAATTACAGGACACTGTCAGTGTTTAAATCCGAATCGATAAGTTATCTTTGTCCTTCATTCGAATTGAAGCGTATACTTCCACCAGTGGAAACTGTAAAGCCACAGCTGTGATGATTAAAATGTCTATCCTGTGTGCGATCGCATGATTTTACGCGTACCAACTTAATAATAGGCACAGCGTTAGATAACAGCCCAATTGGACTTGACAGTGGACCTCCTGAATGCAAAATTTTACCAATTGGTATTGGATTAATTCCATGCCAGACTTCAGGCAATATTTGCTGAATTGAACAAAATCTAAACTTTCGGGTGAGCTTCTTCTGGATACCGTGTCAAGAAAAGTTTGACGGTTATCTAAGCTAACGGATTCTCTGCAGAGTTTGTAACCGCATGAGACCAGCATGTTTATAACGCTTGACTATAATGGACATGGCGCTTTGCCGAGCACGGCTGGCAGCCAAGAAGAGAAGGCCCAAGCTCTACAAAATTCATCACATCACGTGCATTGAATCAGAGACCTAATGTCCAGAGTTATGGTTCTACGTAAGTGGCTCTCCTATTGAGATGGCCCACGAAGGAAAACATTGTTCGACGAACTTTTATTAAAGTTATGATTATACAATTGAATGCTGTAAATGCTGTTTCGTTGTTGCCCATGTCTTGGCCGTTGACGACGTTGGATAAATTAGAAATCGATATATGTTGACTATTAGAAATTATAATGCAGCACCTTACGCGTATTACAGAAATTAGGGCACCATCGTTATCTAGGTACTACTTCTAGCATAGAGTTTTCTCAATTCGGACAATGGGGAGTTGGGCATGCCTCAAACAACGTTGCCTTTTGTTCGATCTACATATGCTCCCATCGATTGCAGCACAGACGACAGCAATGACGCCTTTTATTCCAACATAGCTTCTTTAATAATTAAAGCAATAGGTTCAGATATAGTCTTTTTATGAGTGATATTATTGCTCAAGTTGGGCAATGAAGCCACTAGAATTTGATCTAGGCGGCTGATACACTTTAAACTCAATACACAATGATAATGGTGAACGACTGTTGGACAGCTGCGTGCAGCATCGATTATCCACTTAAGTAGCACAAACTTCAGAGTTCGTGTAAGGCATTGTGACACGTGGCGTCCATCAGATAAAGGTCATTTATGAATTCAAATATATCATGCTGCAATTCGTTATATAGAATAATATAATCCGTTGTGAATACCTGTACTGTTGATAAAATCTGGTGAATATTTATTTACAAACAAAGGTAAAAAGGCAATGAAGCGCATAAACTGTAGATTTCGTTCCGCTTTGGCGTTTACACCGCTTGTAACTGACTAAGTTTTGATAGAATCCACGACCAAAATTCTTCTACTTCGGATGAAAACAAACTACACGGAAATCTGTGTCTAAATTTCTCTATTATTGGAAATGTATCTATGGATGATCACACATAGGCAGATGTAGTAGATGATTGATTTCATATTTGTTTGAGTGCATACCTCTTTTTTGGTGCTAAACAAGCTTGGTGCTACACGTACATTTATCTCTAATTTGTTACTTGGTGCGCAACACGTAATACACAATTGCATATTTATTAGTTTGCCTCAACAAACTGAATATAACTATATCTAATCAGGTTTTTTCCTCTGAAAACTGTAACATGTTGACAAATCAATTTTCAATTTTAATTAAGGCTATGTATGTGTATGCTGCTCTATTTGTAAGCTATTGCTATAATTTGACGTTCTTCAGAACTGTGTAAGTAAAAATAATTTTTTCCTAAACTGACACTACTATGGGGCTTTCCAAACCTCATACACGACTGTGCTTATATGATTCTATTTTTCCACATGTTGGACTGGTATATATTTTTGTGGGTTTTTTTCCTTTTTATACAAAATTTATTCACGAGGCCTATTTCTCTATTAAATTAGTTGATACGAGGAAGCTAAGTTGTTATTTTGCAGTTTGAAACGTTTTTTTTAAATTCATAAATGCAATAAGGGTTTTACGTATTCGATGTATAACATAAAATCAACACAGTATATGATGATGATTTAGCTCGATAATAAACTCTACGCATCTCTAACCAAATAAGTAACTAACACTTAATTAATAATTCTAGAAGTACTCTTACTTATAATAATTATTCTTCCAAATAAACATTTTTTATTTACCTTTTTCTTGTGTTGCGATACGAGATGTTTGCATTTGCTGTTTACCTGATTTTTCCAGATATTTTGCCTTCCGGATATTTAAGTTTTTCAATGGAAAGCACATCACACAAACAATTTGACAATCAATATGTCAAGTGGAAAATTTTAGTTTAAACTGCCGTTATTTTACTTGGCTTTTGATTCTATTTGTCAATCTTCCGTTTCTCTGCGCTTCATATCTTGTTTTATCGTGTGTAAGAGTTGCAGATACCTGTATCTATGCAATACGTGCATCTCTACTCAAATTTTCCAATGAACAAACAATTGATGCTATATATAGGTAACAACAATTCCGCTACAAACGGCAAACCAGTGGCCTAACCATACATAGCTTTGACCATGCGAACTGGGTTGCTATTGCGAAAAGAAGGGCTAGTAGCAGTATGGTTGGCCTCGGTGTCTATGAGAACAGAACGGGTCGAATGTAATGCTAGAAAAACCCCATGCTAAACAACCCGGTCGTACTGTCCTTGCATAGAAAAAGATATTCGCAGCTACTGTCATATTTGCACTACTTGGCTGTGCTGTAAACCCCAGAGAAGAAAAAAGGTCACCGACACTGCCAATGGTGGTATCGTGTACAGTCACAATAGCCATAGTGTCAGTATCCTTTACAGACTCGATATATATTTTACATAGAGTGAGTTGAAGTCGCATTGTCGAAGACTTTATATGATGTCAGCTTCACTACTGCAGGTTTACACATTCGTCTAGGAGATTGTAACGTCCTATTTTCCCACATTACTCACCAAAATATATAGTTGTTAAAGGGCGTAATACCGGCTCCTACTGATGAGTCTCCAGTAAGCACGAAACGAATGTGCACGAGATTATACTTTCCATTCATGCTGTCTTTGGTTTATCTTTCTGATCACGGCTACTCATATAGAATACCAGTGACCTTGCGTAGCGGAAATGAAATAGGATCCCAGCTGTCAAATGATTGTTAAGATACTTTGATTAAACAAGTGCAACACTGCTGTTATGCTCTCGCGTCCTGAATGGAGAACAATTATCGTTTGCTTACCAGAATGTCGTAGATCTGAATAAATTATCAACATCATTCCTTTCGTAGGGTTTATGTAACTGCATTTTATGTTAGGATACTTCCTTTAGTGTTGGCAAATTGAGTTCACCACAACCAGATGTATAAAGCAGCTTTTATTTCACACAATCTTGATTTTGTTTGGTATTGTAATCACCAACATTCACTAAGGTTTTTAAACGCCTATCAAGGCCCTGGGCCAAATCTTTTTTTATTTTAGGAAATTCCATTTTTATTGACAGAATGACTAGATTTGGTGCGTATGTGTTTATTATTAAAATTACCAGCTTTTCTACACGGAACCTGGCACTGGCCATGCGAGAGTTTAGAGGCCTCTAGTCAAGTTCTGATTTTGCTTCAACACTGGATAACAAAAAAGCAACAACACAACTAGCTTCATTATTCTTAAATTGACATTTGCGCAAAACAATTGGTTTCCGTGGACTAGACCCAAACAGAGCTCATTTTGGCCGTCTAACAGCAATTCTGATCTTCTAGAAATGAGAAATGTTGGTATCGCTATTGTGCTGTCTACCGATTGTAAAAGACTGACTTGTCCGCGAGACAAGAGTCAAAAGATAAAATATCTTTAAGCTCAAATAGCGCACGAGGACAAGCAGGAGATGCTTAAAGTCGGCCATATGTTTTCTTTGATTGGTTTTATTCCAGTACAAATGACGTAGCGTCATTAATATTCTTCTTCCAACATTCCCTCTTGAACCGGCGCATGTGAGCATGATTTTTTATGACTTTGCCAAGAAAAAGAAGCCTGTCGAGCACTTACAATCATATCAGCAGTCTTCATTCCCTCTTATGAGTACGTGACCTCGTTACCTTCGATTTTATGATATTTGATAATGTTGCTAATATGACTCCAAAGTTTGTTATGATATCAAATCAAAATTAGACCGCTAATTCAATTTAAACTATTTTTATAAAATGAAATCGAGCTAGAGGCTATACATGCATTAACAGGAAATCAATTGTAAATCATTGCAAACCTAATCTTAAATTTCATGTTGAACTGGTGGCGCTTTCATATCAGGCAAACGATGATGCCCGGCCTGACTGACAGTGCGACACGAAAAACAGTGACGTGCAATTTACATCCAACGCGCTGTTATTAATAACTTCATGTTTATACGGCAGTCAAGCATCAATTTCTTGTGCAATTTAAACAATAATTGATTGCGCGGGTGGTGGTAACAATTCTTCAAATCAAGTTTGCGAGCTTGAAGTAAACACCAATCCCATTGTATTTAACCAGTCGTCGTTGCATCTGGCGGTAGTTTTGTTATGTTGTTCGACAACTTGTTAAATACAATTGGTGTTTACTTCAAGCTCGCAAACTTGATTTAAAGAATTTCTTGTGCAGATGTAATATTTTGTCTGATCCTGGTAATGATGATTAAACCAATGCTGATCGACTGTATTGACATTTTTTCATTATTATTTTCACCGGTAAATTTTGTTTATGATTCACTTTAAGCACTTGAAATGAAACGAAATAGGTAATTCTAATATTATTCTTTATCTTTTAGAATTTTATCACATACCGCAAGGGGCAGTTCAGGTTTCTTGAAGTTAAAATTTCTAAACTGAAATTGTACGACTACATCAAATCATATATTTGAATCCTACAGGTTGACTGCTAAATTATTAACGGATTAATTTTATAATTGAGATAGAATTTCGAATGCTTTAATTTTTGCTATAATAAATAATGTTAAACTTGTTGCTTTGATGTTCTCAACAAATTTCAGGTCGTACAGTGATGATTATAGCTCATCGTCTTAGCACAGTTCGACATGCCGACAGAATACTACTGATGCACAAAGGCGAAATACTTGAGGTGAGTCATATTCTATCGCGTATTTTTTGGCTCGCAGCCATATAAATATATAACCAGATGACCGATTGGCCAATCTAGATGTATCGGTATTTAATACATAACACTATAGCCATTTAAAATAAACTATGAGGATCTAGTAGATTCTGCCGGTGGCTTGCAACATTTTCTGTGGTAGAACACACCAGCTTATGCGAAATTAAGAATAAAGCTTTTGGTGCTAACTCCTTAATACTACAGCGTATTTCTCGCCTTCGTACACACCGTGGAATCAATTTTTGAATGTCTTAATGTAAATGCCTGGATTTTTCCGCTAGTGTGTCTCAAGGCTCTACTGGAGCTAAAGCTGTTCCTGCCTGCTTGCGTAAGAGCATGCTTTCTTGCTAGACTGTTAATGATTGGTGAACGTAATGCTCGTGTTTCACGTTTGCCCAACACACTTAAATTATTATAGATCCAGTAGGCAAAGTTACAGTAGTCTTTTCTTGTCCCTGTGGTTTCACTGTGATAAACAAAAACTATTTAATACCAAATATTTTAAAGTAATACGTTAAAAATTTGTCTATGGAAAAAACTTTATTATGAAGCATTTATATCTGGCTAAAAATGGCCTTTTCTAACTGTAGTGTAAAATCATGCTCATAATAAAATTTTATTTCGCACGTAGCCATAAAAATTCCGGCCTGACGACCGGTGGGTACAAGATAGTCAGCCCGGAAAAGGTAGCATGAACCTTGCCGAGTCTAAAAGGGACATTTCCGTCATCCGGTTTTTGTGAAGCCTTGATTTTGTTAAATATGTAGTGACGGAATGAGAGCAAGCGTGCCAGACGCGAAGGGCAAGGAAACTTTGGCCACTAACATCTGGGAATAAAGTGCTCATCAGCCATGGTTGGCAGACTATCTAAGAGAAGGAAAACTCCGAATACAAAACATCCTCACTAGGAACGGGCGACCTAGTGTACTGTTACAGTTCACATATAACGATGAAAAATACGACTTACAATGACTACATACTGCATCGGCCGTCGCGCAATATAAAAGGGGTCGCATTATCTGCTGAGCCGTCCATGGTTGACAAGCGAAATCGGGCTACTGCAACTAAATCTAACAATAACGCTCTTTTAGATACTATGAATATGGTTGGTGCTATACATCTCATCGAGCCAATTATCGAAAATTTTAAAAGTAAACTATCATTCATTAAACCTAGGATAGGTTTTAACATAGATGCATTTAATGTGCGAACATTAAAACAACTTGGGCAAAAAGAAGCTCTTGCACGTACGTTGGATAAATTAGAAATCTGCGTATGTTGCGTATCTGAAACCAGAAAGACGAAAGCAAGGACGCTTTTTACTCCGAACTAAGCTCTTAACTAATTAGAGCACGAAATTCAAGTATAGTCTTGATTATAGGTGATATGGACGGTCAAGTTGGGCGCTTAAGTAACGCAGAATTTCATTTAGGTGGAAGATAAACTTTAAGCTCGACGCACAGCGATAATGATGAGCGACTGTTGGATAGCTGCGCGGAACATAGATTATATTTATGTAGTACAAACTTCAAACGTTGTGTTAGACGCTGCGCCACATCGTGTCCTCCATCTACCAGACAACGGTGGACGCAAATAGATAATGTAACGATTAGTTAAAAATGACGTGGTTGCATCCAGGATTGGTGTTCTTTTTTGAAAACATGTGGACTCGGACCATGCACTTCCGTTGTAGATTTGCACTAAAATTTTCCGGGAAAATAAATAATAGTAAACCCTTAAATAGATGCAAGGAAACTCGAACAACCGTCCTATCGAAAAATATATGAAGATGTTCTTAAGTCAAAACCAACTGATAGCGAAAATCCGAATTTACTTTCATCCAAGGTAAGTTCCACTATGTACATTGCAGGTGCTACTGTATGTGAGATTGCTGTCCTTCATGTAAATAAGCATTGGCTCACTGTAAAATTTATTTATATACTCGAAACAAGGCGCCAAAATTGACCTGGCTAGGCTCATAATATTACTCTTCGCGATATAAGACGCCATGTTAGGCATTGTCTAAAAGTCGATATCGAATCCTTTTTGACCAGAAAGATTTAAGAAATGGAAGATGTTTTCGCGTCAAGTAATAGTCGCTGTTTGTTCAAACTTATTCGCGCAACAGCTCAGAGAAAATTAAAACAATAAATTTAAAAAATTAATAACCGAAAAAGTAAGTCGTCTTGATAAGTGGGCCGAATAGTTCAAAGATCAATTTTCTTAGGCACCCGCGTCAGTTCAGATTCCCGAAAGCATGCATGCATCAACAGTGTTAGTCTCTTAAACGTCGCCTAGTCACAGGCCCTGAAGATTTGCTTCCGGATTTATTTGAGGATGGTGGCGATACAATTTCGAGAGCATGAACTAAACTTTTTCGTACTGTATGGAATGAGGAGACCGTACCACTTGGAATAGGCCGACCATCCTTCCTATCTTCAAAAAAAGCAATCGTAATTCGTGTGATAACCATCGGGGTATAAGCTTGACTCCAGTTGTATCTAGGTTATTTGCTTCGATTATCCTACCTCGTCTTAGCGCTTCACGTGAATCGCATACAGGAGAAAAACAGGCTGGCTTCCGCTCAGGACGAAAATGTATCGATAATATTTTTACTTTATGTTCTTGAACAGAGACATTTATATCACCGTCCCATACTAGCCATCTTTCTAGACTTCAAGAGTGCATTTGACTCGGTCGATCGCAATGTTTTATTTCATATTTTTATCGAAAAGAGGTGTGCCCACAAAATTTGTTAATATTATACGCGCTCTCTATACAAATACTTCTGGTCGCGTTAAGGTCTACAAAGAATTAACGCATAACTTTATAACCAGCAGTGGTTTTCGTCAAGGTTGTCCATTTTCTTCTTTTTTGTTTAATTTTTTAATCGATGCTATTCCACACATTCAGGATGCAGATGTTGATATTCTCCTGGACGATAAACTAGTCGATCTTGACTATGCGGACGATATCGTACTACTATTCGACAATCTGGATGCTGCCCAGACCACCTTGAATAGATTAAAAGACGTTGTTCCGTTTTTCGGTATGAACTTAACACCCTCTAAAAGTGAGATACTGTTACAGGATCACCCACCATTCACTCTAACGTTGCGACTGCAGAATGAAGATCTAGACATAGTCGACAGGCTTACATATCTTGGAAGTTCTATCAATAACTTAGGCAATATGTCCGACGAAATGAGATTTCGAATCGCAAAAGCTAGAGTAACTTTCTCGAACCTTCGTCATTTATGGAGTAACGCGAATATTTCACTTTGCCTTAAAGGTCGTGTTTACAATGCATCTCTACGCACAGTCTTACTATACGCTAGTGAATCTTGGCCTCTTAGGGTTGATGATTTGAGACGCTTACAAGCATTCGATCATCGTTGTTTGAGAAGTAATAGCATGTTGGTTACCAACAACGAATAAATAACGTTGACATCCGTATACGTATTTTTTGATCTGCCACTAAGTGCTCCTCGTTAGAAACCAAATAAGGCTCCATCAACTTCGTTGACTCGGTCACATTTTGCGTATGCCCTTATTTCGATTGCCAAGTAGAGCTCCGTTCTCTCATCCAGCACCAAATTGTCGTAAGAAACTAGGTAGGCAAATATTGACATGTCAGAAACAATTGAAGTCACTTGCATTCAAATTGGGTAGTAGGATGGGGTCCTCATGCGCATCATAGTTATTAGTTAGATACCCTTCGCGATATGGCATCAAATCGAGCCCAGTGGCAATCTTTTTGCAGATATCTAGTAGAATCATCTTCGTAACTTCCTTTTCTTAAAAGAGCAAAGTTAGCTCCGGGGTTTGGCTTGTTTATGTTACTTGATAAATATACTCATAGTAGCTAGGTACTTCTTTCTCCCGCCCCCTCTCTCAGTAAATCTCTAATAATTTGTGTCTACATTATTATTTTTGTCGTTATATATATATATATATATATATATATATATATATATATATATATATGCAACTCTTGTGGTTATATGGCAGTGAAACATTAGTCACTTTTGGCTTTTTTTATGGCTGTGCATGATGATGATGAATAAATTTTTATTCCCATTCACAATTGGTTTGTCTATTTAAATTACTGGTACACAGTAGTCTGAAAAAAAATTACTCGTTAAATATGTATTCTATACACCAACATAACCGTACCAAAGCAAACACTATAGTCACGCAGTTGTCGTCTGTCTATTTCTTTCGCCTTTTTATATTGACTGACGAAGCTTTTCATTTCTCGTCGTCATAATCTATTTATCTGAGTGAAACTAATTTACCGTTAAATATGAAATTTATTGATAAGAATATCTTTTTAGAGATAATCGCATTAACTCGCGTGAATAAAGGAAGATCCTGTTTTTGATTTTTTGTAGACGGGAACTCATACGGAGCTAATGAACAAGCGTGGGGCTTATTATGAACTTGTAAAACACCAGCAGGGTGACTCACTTCCGGATCGCATTTTGTGATAATATTTTAAAAAGTACATCTCTTTTGTGATACATCCAAACTGTAAGCAATTATTATTTCGGTCTTAAAATGATTATACTACTCAAATGAGTATGCAAACTGTGAAATGAAATTTGTTTTGTGGCCCTTCATTTAAGACAGTGCAACTGATGATCGTAGAGACATTTCAAACTTTTGGGCTTCTTGTAGACAAGACTCAAATTCATTTTAGTTAATACGATTTAGTATGTTAAAAAATTTTCTAATATAATCTGACATCGCATATTGACATTCCTTACTATTTGTTGTGATGTAGTGCTTCTTAGCACCAAACTATGATCTTAGAAAGTAACGCATCGTAGGCTTTTGCAGTTCTTGGACGTGACTACGGCCTATGAAAACAGCATATAAGGAATAAAATATGTATAATATTCATATATTTAAAAAAAATATTGTGTGACTTTACATAAGTATGTTGTGCAATTCTCGCTTTAGTTTGTCTTCGAATACAACAGCATACATCTAGCTTGAAGGCATGTTAGGTTTCGTAGCGGAAAACATTTTGCGATGCCATGTATTAAACAATTTTCTATCAGTAAAAACACTAAACCTTATTCAAAATGCAATCCTCGGACCACAGTCTTGGACTATATTTTGTTAATTGATGCCGAATAACCAAGATTATAGAATTATTTGCAGCGTTACTTGGCTGGCGAAACTGCTGGAATCTAGTGACACATCGGATCCACTGTAGAGGCAAGATTAGAGATACCTTATCGACATAGGCTCCTGTCTCCTGTTGGGCACCTAGATTTCGGTTTATTTGAAATTTGATGTGCAGTTTGTAATGTAATGTACATCTTTTATGGAACTTTACGAAGTAACTGATTTTTCGGCAGTCGTATTTTACTTTTTTTTAATCATCAAAGGATCTACAGATTTTATATATACGCAGCTTAGAGAACACGTCGCACTCTAATTTCGGTTTTAAATTCATACATTATCGAAAAATATTATATTCATTCAGTTTATCTTTGGTGTACAACTTTAATATTTGGTGTTTAATGTGTACATAAATACTTTTCTAATTGCCTCGAATATTTATGCATTCGTTTATTTGCTCGCCTTTGCATTAAAATAGATATTTACGCAGTAAAATTATATTCTTCATAAACATTTTGGAAAGGAGCTGATAGCTTGTTCGTTGTTTGAATATAGCTTATTTAACTAATCTTTTGCAGAATTAAAAGTGTATTCTAAAACACATTTAATGTAACTTCTTAGTGTCCATCTCCTGTTGAACCACCACCTATTGCAAAATTTTCCTCAAATCCCCTCGTCCTTAATCTGGTAGCCATATTTAAGTTTGTTCCTGCATTTCTCCCACAAGTACATTAATTGCAGCAGCGACTTTCTCCAACGTGATTATTAAAAGTCAGAATAGTAAGTGAGCTATCTTTATTCGTATTTAGGCACACTAACAACAGAATAGTGTTTTATGTAGTCAAAGCGTATAACTCCTGCAGAAAATGGTTCTAAATGAACTGTATAGGATCCCAGAAGGCATGCCATATGGTATAGCGTGATTATTCACCCAACGCTATTAACTATATGTATATGTGGTCTAACGTAATTATCATAAAACCGTGCACATAACACACTCGTGATGCTGCAGTCCAATTGGAAATGCTTTTAATTGCATACACTTAATGCTGTTACGCAGAGCATTTGACAATGACACGGACTGTGATGATTGCGATTAAACCAGGCAGTCAGAACTGTCTAACTGTACAATGAATAAGAAACCAGGCCGCCAGAGTTGCCTAGCTGTACTATTCCTATGATAATGATTAACTAGGCAGTCATTAATGTCTAGTTGCACTACTACAGGTAGTAAAATTTTCTGCATGAATATATTTATAGACGAATCCATGACAAACCAGTTTATTCATCATTTTGTTGACCGTAATACATCAGTGTTCTCAGAACGATGCTTTACAGCCACTTAAATAAGAAATAATAATCATACTTGGGTGTTCCGTAAAAGAAAACTATTTTTCACATTTCTAGTTAGAACGGATGATCTAAATTTTTATCTTAAATGATCTGCCAATCTGGACTGATGAAAACTATCCGACCGAACCATCTTGATCTGACACTTCAATAGCAATATTTTCCTTTAGCAAAATTATTTTCTGCATTTGGCATGCCTGTCATTTTTTCACCATCAATTTAGTGCTGGACGTTACTTGCATAGAAAGACTGCGCACGCTGCTTTGCAGTGGATGGGAGGGCTTTTCCACATACTGCCAGCACTATTCAAAGTACAATTGCAAATATAATTTGTCGTTAAATTATTTCGCTGGTTTTGATTATTACGATGTAAATCAAGGTTGTGTCCTACGAATAAACAACAATCAAATTTATGATCAAAAAAATTTTACGCTGATGGATTTCAATCTTTAAAAGAAACATGTTGCGCGACAGGAAAGAGATAATTTACCTGATTTTCGGATTACGTACCGAAATATTTGAATCCACTGTCATCCTGATTTTTCCATATATTTCGACCTCCGGGTACGGAGGTCTTTTTCAATGGCAAACACATCACACACTTAGTTGACAATCAATATATCAAGTGGAAATATTAATTTAAACTGCCTCATTTATACTTGTTTTTAGATCTCTTAAGCATAACGTTTTTTTATAAAAAATGTTAGGAAAGTGTATGTTGAATTGGTTTGTGTATATGTCTGCATGTATACACTCTTCGCAATGAGATTACAGTGATTTAATGACAATAAGATTTAAAAGAAACATGTTGCGCGACAGGAAATAAACAATTTACCTGATTTTCGGATTGCGTACCGAAATATTTGAATCCACCGTCATCCTGATTTTTCCATATATTTCGACCTCCGGGTACGGAGGTCTTTTTCAATGGCAAACACATCACACACTTGGTTGACAATCAATATGTCAAGTGGAAATATTAATTTAAACTGCCTCATTTATACTTGTTTTTAGATCCTTTAAGCATAACGTTTTTTTATTAAAAATGTTAGGAAAGTGTATGTTGAATTGGTTTGTGTATATGTCTACATGTATACACTCTTCGCAATGAGATTAGAGTGATTTAATGACAATTACTGACAACTCACTAGATAAGCGTACGTCATGACTGTGTGTATGTGTTCTCGTTTGTTTTGGATTGAGGAGTAATCAGTTAATGCACGTGTACACTCATCCCAGTGAAATTACAGCGATTTGGCAACATCTGACTATTCACTGGATAAGCGTGTTTGTGTGTATGTGCGTGAGCGTTTACTTAAAACTGAGAGCTAATCTGTTACATGTAATTACAGGCACGTGTAACGGTCATACAAGTAAAACTAAAATGATAACTGTCATTTCCTAACTGCACACGTCAGACCTATTTTACACTTACTTTTCTAAATGAAGTAATTACGAGTGGCATTGATTGTCAACTAAGTGTGTGATGTGTTTGCCATTGAAAAAGACCTCCGTACCCGGAAGTCGAAATATATTGAAAAATCAGGATGACATGGATTCAAATATTTCGGTACGCAATCCGAAAATCAGGTAAATTATCTCTTTCCTCTCGCGCAACATGTTTCTTTTAAAGCTTATTTAGGTACTAAATACGCGTGCTATGTCAGTGAAGCTGCAAAATCGCTATCACCACATAAAGAAACAATTAGTAAGGCAAGTGGAAAATATTCGTTTCATTAAAATATGTTTAAAACATTGCGTAATTCCTAAATGTTTTAAATTTAAATTGCCATTTCATTTAAATGCTAAAGGTAGATCTCTTAAACATGAACTGACTTTGAACATAATGAATACATTGATTAGCGATTTAGAAAAACGCAAATACGAACTAATCAGAGAGAAAACTAAAATAAGATCTTTGTTACGTTCCTTTTTGCACGTGGATGACTTTAAATGTATAGAAGATTTTACTGATGGCGCACGTAATAGAGAGATAAAAAAGGTTCAGGTCAGGCATGATAGAAAATTAGGAAATTTGGGCATCTATAGACAGACCATAACTAAGACGTGCCCTGCTGTAACTAATCGAGTGGTAAACCTTTCTAAAATAAATCTTAATGAGAATCAGCTAGAAATGCTTAATCGTGGTCTGAATACAGCTATCCAAATTGAGAAATCACCAAAAAATGAGATAATTACTGAGGCTGTTAAAACAGCACAATTCCTCTCAGACAAAGATAAGGTTATGTTTGAAATAGACGTAGCCGCAGCTGTGCTAACGTACGAAGAGGAAAAATATAAACCAAATTATGCAATAAAAAGTCTCAGGAAAGAATTAATAGCAAACAGTGTGATATGCTTGAAAGCAGACAAAGGAGGAGCGACGGTTCTGATGAGTCAATCTGACTATAATGCTAAAATGTATGAACAACTAGACAATATAGAGGTATACACTAAAATTAATAAAGATCCTACGGATAAGCTACAAGGAGAAGTTAAATTATTGGTCAATAACATGATTGCTGAAGGAGAATTAGATCAAGCGCATGGTAACGCTCTCATACAAAGAGATACAGTCGCTCCTAGAGTGTACGGTTTAGTAAAGATACATAAACCAGGCAACCCTTTGAGAATTATTGTTAATGTCCAACACTCTCCAACATATAAAATGTCTAAGTTTCTATGTCATAGAATAAAGAAATATTCGTACTTCTTAGACCATACTTTGATGAATTCATACCATTTGGTTGAGATTGTAGATAAATGTGAGCTAAATGAAAACGATAGATTGGCGAGTTTAGATGTGGTGTCAATGTACACCAATATACCAGTACCCAAAGCACTAGATTATTTTCAGCGTTTCCTGGTTGATCATCCAGTAATATTAGAAGGAAGCAAAATGAAGATGAGACATGTCATGGAGAATGATGGACTTATGTATGTCCTCCACTTATTTTAAATTTATGAATGAATTTTATAAACAGATTAGAGGTGTTCCAATGGGACAACCACTGTCAGTTCCGATAGCTAATATCTTCATGCATTACATGGAGAAGACCCTCTTAGATATAACGCCCCTTAATCCTAAATTGTATGTAAGATATTTGGATGATATATTAGTTATTTGGAATCACGGGGAGGATCAACTGATAAATTTCTTAAATATAGCAAATCAGGTGAGCGAGCTGAAATTTACAATTGAAAATGAATCATGTGGTGAATTACCATTTCTGGATGTCAAGTTAATTAGAAATGGTACAAAACTAGAACGGGATGTTTATAGGAAGGATACTTACTCAGGTATCCTTCTTAATTTCAATTCAAATCACCCATATAGAATGAAAATCGGTATCTTAAAATCGATGATAATAAGAAGCTTAAGATTAACAGATAAAAAGCATAGGGAGATTGAATTAGGTAGACTGCGAGAAATATTCAGTGCTAATGGGTATCCTCTAAAGTTAATTGAAGCCACTATAATGAGCATTATAAGTAAATTTAATCATGACTGGAAGTACGTGAAATCAAATAAAACAAAAGATGATCGGAGGGTAATGGTAATACCTGATTCTAAACTAAGTAGGAAAATCAAAATGATAGCATCCAAATACAATATACGTACTATTTTAAAACAGACCGTTACCCTAGGTATTAAACTGCCCAACCAAAAGGAGAAAATAGAACAATTAGACACATCAGGAGTATATGAAATTCCATGTAACGACTGTAACTTGATGTATGTAGGTGAAACCATGCGTCCAATTAGGGTAAGAAGAGGGGAACATAAAACCGCATGCAAGTATGGCCATGTTAATAGATCGGATCTTGCACGCCATACAGTAGAGACAGGACACTCAATTAATTGGGATGGGTGTAGACGTATATCAATTTGTGGCCGTAATAGATCGACTAGATTGATTAGAGAATCCATAGAAATTAAATCGAGAAATGATATCATGAATGAAACAGCCGTAGAAAAATCACTAGGTCCTATTTGGAATACAGTATTAAATAATGGTAGGAAACGAAGATTGCACGAATCTGAATCAGAAACTCGCTCAAGTAAAAGAATAAGAACACTGGATTGATATTAACTTCTAGAGGTGGAGGGTGAGTAATTCAATATCTTATAATTTATTATCTGATTGTCTTATATTTCATCCTTGTTTACTTGTTATCTTATTTATCTATTATCTTACGTTCTGTTGTTAGTGTAGCGCCTTTAACAAACATTTATCTATACATGATGGCAAGGTTTATTTTTATTTTATTTATTGTTCTTTTTTTAAAAAAGCCAAATTTTCTTTGCACTATTACTAGTATCTTCTTTATCAGGCAATTTTTAATTTCTTTTACGTACCGTTTAATTTAACTTTCTACCCTATTGAAACACTTTATCCGTTTCTAATTTAATTTTGCTACCTACTAATTATTTACTCTATTCATAGTATCTTGCCCCCTCCTCACCGAAATGCCACTCGTAATTACTTCATTTATAAAAGTAAGTGTAAAATAGGTCTGACGTGTGCAGCTAGGAAATGACAGTTATCATTTTAGTTTTACTTGTATGACCGTTACACGTGCCTGTAATTACATGTAACAGATTAGCTCTCAGTTTTAAGTAAACGCTCACGCACATACACACAAACACGCCTATCCAGTGAATAGTCAGATGTTGCCAAATCGCTGTAATTTCACTGGGATGAGTGTACACGTGCATTAACTGATTACTCCTCAATCCAAAACAAACGAGAACACATACACACAGTCATGACGTACGCTTATCTAGTGAGTTGTCAGTAATTGTCATTAAATCACTGTAATCTCATTACGAAGAGTGTATACATGTAGACATATACACAAACCAATTTAAAATACACTTTCCTAACATTTTTTATAAAAAACGTTATGCTTAAGAGATCTAAAAACAAGTATAAATGAGGCAGCTCAAATTAATATTTCCACTTGACATATTGATTGTCAACTAATTGTGTGATGTGTTTGCCATTGAAAAAGACCTCCGTACCCGGAGGTCGAAATATATGGAAAAATCAGGATGACAGTGGATTCAAATATTTCGGTACGCAATCCGAAAATCAGGTAAATTATCTCTTTCCTGTCGGTATTTCGGTACGCAATCCGGATTTCAAACTTATTAGTTTATCGTAAAAGTTTAGCTGAAACAGACAAACTGTGATCGATAACATAAAATTCGCAAAATATATGTGTTATCCATCTATCAGATCATTGTTTTATACCACTGTGGACATTTTCTGATTCATAAAATGTTACATTTATACCATAATCAAATCCTTTCATTATAGCTTAATTCCATGTAACATGTTGTCTATATTATAATGGCAGATCAGAATGAGCCAGTTGAAATTTTAGGTAGGAAGTTCCACATAAAATAAATATTAATAGAATACACATGTAATACAAACACAAATCGATTGCATAACTTATAAACAAATGCTCCACCTTAGTGTTGTTGAAATAAGGAGCGTAGATTTCTAGAAAGAGGAACGGCGTGTCACTCTAAGTATCAAGAAAACTGTGTGACAACTTTCTTAGGGAATAATAGAGCCTGGTAAAAGTTTCTGCCATATTTGAAAAAGAAACATCTTTCAAGCAATGTCGCTAAATTAGATTGTATCTTAAAACTGAGCTATAATTTAGTTATAGTACTAGAATCAAGTGTTTATACAGATAATGTTGCGTAATTGAACATCTCACGCGTTCTTTAGAGAAGCTGTTCTTATAATGGAGAACCTGCTCATTAGACCACGTTAGACGTTACTATAGTTGTCACTTGTTAGTCCTGACAGTAAATTTGCCCTTATAATGGAGAACCCGCTCATTAGACCCCGTTAGACGTTACTATATTTGTTACTTGTTAGTCCTGACACTAAAATTTCCCATTCATAAAACGCAATCACAGTACATTGCTATTTTGAAATGAAACATCACAAATTCGCTATCATGCACCTGTTTTGCAAATCGTGACTGTTTAGAGAAAAATTTACTTTTCAATTTAATAGAGAAATCTATTTTTAATACAATCATTTTGTTCCACCTACACAAATCAGATATTTTCGAGGAATTTTGCAAAATTCTAACATAAATGTACTTCCAAAAGGAAAAGATATGTACGCACTTGTGCATTCTAAAGGTCCAAGGAAAAATCTCATGATATTGTAAATGACTTATCCATTCATCCACCACCCAATTAATGTTTCCATTTAAACGAAAATGCATATTCGTTTCAGCTTATTTTCGCTGGGACCTGAATTTTTCAATTATATAACAATAAATTGTGGCAAGTGTAGTGTGCGGCAGGATGGCTCAGTGGTTAGAGCACCAGATTACGAAGCAGGCGTGTCCAGGTTCGAGTCCTGTCCGCGGCAAATTCTGGCCAGTACATGATGAGTCCCCGATAAGGACGAAAACCGGTCTACTGGATGAATTGCCTTTTCTACAATTTACAATTCTTAGTTTACACTGACATATGTAAGGAATTATTGGGTCAGGTGTTTATATCAAGACCGCAACCTTGATTATAATAATTGGTATCACCACCCGCGCAACCACTGTTCGTTTAATTATACTGACATGTAGAAAATTAATGAGTCAGATGCTCATATCAAGATCGCAACCGTGATTTTAATAATTTTAATCACCGCCCGCGCAAACGATGTACGTTTAATTATATACATTTTTCGGTATAAACTAATAATTGCATTGTGGAGAAAAGGCAATTCATCAATACGTACTGGCCAGAAATTGCCGTGGATAGTGCTCGAACCTGGCACGTCTTCTTCGGAATCTGAACCACCATGCCATATACTAAACACCATTTTCAGAAAGCAATTAATTTAATCAAGTTTGGGATCTAATTATAAACACATGACCTAAATGAACTTACATTTGTCGGTAAATAATTCATCCAGTAGACCGATCCTTTTTTAGGTACTCATTACGTACTGGCCAGATATTGATGCGGACATAGCTCGAACCTGGACATGTCTGCTTCTCTAACGACTGAACAACCCTGCCGCACGTTACACACCATTTTCAGTAATATACTATGGCATCCATTGAAACCCAAAAGTTCCAACTTTCCATACTATATGTCATTATTGAACATACACCACAGTACATTGGAAGTGATACTGAAATGAACAGCTACGTAACTAAATGAACTCTATTTGCGCGGGCGGAAATAACAATTAATTTAATCAAGATTGAGACCTTAATATAAAAGCATGACCCAAAATGAACCTATAATTGTCCGTATAAACTAGGAATTATGCAGTCCGGAAAAGGCAATTCATCTTGTAGATCGGCTTCGTCCATATTAGGAGCTTACTACATACTGGCCAGAATTTGCCATGACAGGGCTCGAACTTAGGCACGTCGGATTCGAAATCTGGCGCTCTAATCACTGAGCCACCCTGCCGCGCACTACACACAATTTTCAGTTATATTCTAACTCAGTTAACTCACTTTGTTATTTTTCATTTAGCTGAAGCTCATATGGCATCCATTTAAGCACAAAGCCCCAATTAAACATTGGAAGCGGTATTGGAATAAACATTTATATAATTAAACGACTGCTGGTTGTGCAGGCGGTGATATCATTAACCATAATCAAGTTTTCGATCCTGATATAAATAACTGACCCATTAAATACATACATTTGTCATTGTGGACCAATAATTAATTAATAATGAAGAAAATGCAATTCATCCAGTAGACAGATTTCGTCCATATTGGGAACTAAACAGTTGTCTGTCACACGAGCTGGCCCGTTTCAAACCGCTTTGGTTAGAAAAATAGCAAAACAGAAAACGGAAATTATCTAAAGGGTATTTTGGAACTAATCTTTTATGTTAATAGAATGCGAAATTGCCGAAAATATCCATAACTGAGATATTAAAACGATACAAAAAATATTAGATCAGTTTCCATCTAAATTAACAAGGTTTAATGAAGCATTGTTATACAGTCTTAACACATTTGCTTCATTTGTTTCGTGAAATGCATCTGATGAAGATCTACGGTAATGTAGATCGAAATATTATGAAAAAAGAAATTTACTGGAACAATGAAAGCTGCGTTAGTCAAAACGCAGATCAGGTAATTTCAATTAATTCAGTACCGCACAAAAAACATTCCTTCAAGTCTTATATATATGCTTTTATGTATTCATTAGTTAAAGTTTGAGCAGATGGATACTAAGCAGTCTATATGATTAATAAGTCTAATTTCGTGTTTATAAAAATTTCAAATTTCTAAGAAATCCGACTGTTTACATTCCTGAAAAATTTGAAACCATAATTTGTAGTTCAGCAGTGGCTGTCAGGTAAAATAATGAGATTCAGCTCAAGAGACATTAAAGGTCCCATTTCACGAATCAATATTTTCTAATAATGTTAAACTGATTTAAAATATCGCATGAACCACAGCACTTCAAATACCTCGTTCTATATGCAAGCAATGATGTAAAAAGCGAGATTTATTACAAAACTCCCATCCAAATTGAGACTGTGCTAACCAAATAAAGAAGTTCTGTTAACATTTAATGTTTCTTTATTTAGAATACATTATAAAGCAGGCATAAAATAGAAAGTCGTAGACAATTCAAAAGTACATTTTAATTTATTTTCAACCGTTGTAATGTACAGATTCAAGCAAAATGAAGAATAACAAATCAAAGAAGTACATTAGTATATTTTCATCTTTCGTAACTAAAGGTTTTGCACATACATATATAAACTATGTAATTTGAATCATATACACTTCTGTCGAACATCAATAAGATACATATTGACAATTACTTTTTCTCAAAGAGTGTTATTAACAACGATAGGCCCATTAAGATGTTCATATACAGAGAAAACTAAAGACGACACACACAATTTATATAACGAATTTTGTAAACAGTATATAGATTTAAACAAAGAAAAGCAGTTGTGCAAAAGAACCCTATTATAACAAAAATCATACCAATTGAAACTCTATAATATGGCATAAAGCGCAAGTACATTAAAAACAAACGATAACAATGAACATTGCTCCGATGTGATAAAAAGGAACACCCAACGACCAAGCTTCGATAATTGTACAACATAACGAACTAGAATGTATAATATTGCAAGATGACCACGCGTCTAGAAGTTTCGGTGTACAAAGGGAAAAGATTAAATGAGGATTAAAATAGACTTCACAGAATATTAAAAGCAAATAATTGTGCCAGTCAGTAAAAACGTACAAGCAATGCCTCCTCTATTTACTTATAATCAAACAATAATAACAAATATCCCAATATATAATAAAAACTTGTCCACAGAATTATCTAGGTCAATGCTTCAGTTCTAAATTAAAACAATATTAGATTATATATCAAATTTGCATTAAATTTCAATAGGCGACAACATAAAATGGTTTATGGGTATAAACAGATCTTTCGTTTTCAGTTCAAATATATAACAAAACAATATAATTTATTCAACAAGCCTGCATTATAATCAAAACTCTCAAACTCAAATACACCATTAGAAGCAAATAGAGAAACCCAGTTTATGTGCTTCCTGTACTAATACTGTAAAAAAATTGGTTGAGAAGAAAACAAGTAATGAAACTGGAAATTGGGTAGACATAAAAGCGATTATGGAAGCAACAGGTAATTCTAGAAGAGAATTAAATTTTGCTCAGTGGAAAAAACTTGAACAAAATTCTACAAACGTGTTTTTCATGATTTGTAAAACAGTGAACATAAATTTGGTTCACTCATATTAGACGCGGTGGTAGAAGCTGCACAAATCGTCGAAATAAAAAAATACAAGATAAATTGATGCAAACCAGCCATAAACATCCAATGCAGAACATAAAATAATAAAAATCGGCTTATAGGCCAATTTATTGATTTGGAGTCATTACCTATCTATATTTACATACCATATAAAATCTAGTTGCAGAAGATCAAAGGAAAGGTTATCAATGTGCACAGTCATCTAAACAATAGATGCAGACTCCAGAAATGAAATAACCATTAGAAAAGTCAACGTTCGTGTGTACCTCAATGCATTTATATGGCCTCGCGCAAGTGTGTGTTAATTTAAACTCACGAAAGATAAGCTATGACAAATAAGTATCGACGTTAAGAGGCATTTGTCGAAATTTGCAATTATTGATCGCGGTCTTCATATCTGTTTGTACACACAAGAACAAAAATAAATCATAGGAAATATTATTAGGAAAATAACTTAGAATTTAATTCTTAGTTTATTGCTCGTAAAAGATTAGAATCAATAGCCACAAAATGGTAGACATTAAATACATGTAAAGCCTAGTAGTCAGTTTATGTGTGTTCGTCAAATACCAGTTAGCCCCTGTGTTATTGCATTTTTACTGTTTCTTAGACTTTATTAGGTTTTTCAAACAGCAAATCAATAAAAAAAATTACAATTGACAGCATAAATAAGAAAAAAACGCGCCAGCTAAGCAAATATTTAACAGAGCGGTTGATAAGAGAATCTAAGCAGTGGGTACTATCGTTTCTGTGCCAATTGTAGAACATGACTTTCCAGACGTCTCAGCGACTTAAATTACTTCACAGTCCCTGAATGTCGCGAATAAATAAGTCAACGTCATGAGCGTAAACATTAATTTTTTTGCTATAGATTTGAAGCTCGTGTATAAAGTAATCAATTCAAAATGGCAAAACATTTTAAACCTAAGCAAATGTTATGGTATACTGAACGGCTAAATTAAATATTGGTTCAGGTAGCATAAACATATATGTTACCGGTACTACAGGTATGTGGAATCAAAGTATGTTGATGAACTTCTGTTTATGATGTTGAATTTCCTAAATTTGAATAGTCAATCAAGAAAATAATGATTTCTAATGTTTGTCTGACATGGGACGAATATGAAAATTTCATCCGCTCAGAGCATGATAAACATTTCTAGGTGCACGACGTTCTCAGGAAAAAAACGTTGCCCTATGTTTATTACCGCCCAGGCCCCCAATATAAGAGCACAGAATCATCCACTTCCTGATATATGGCGTGCACAATCCATCCTTTCGATGTTTCGAGACAATTTCTGGTCTCACAATCAGTAATGTCATAATACACGCTTTCACAAACACCAATTATGACATGAAAAAGTCATTGTAGAGTGGAGGTCTTATCAAGATTTTTTTGTACATGTGGTATTTCTGGAAGTCTAACAACATTCTTTATTTAATATGATTGTTGACAATACGAATACAAATATTAAGCAAACAAATAACATCAATAAATCATTAATAACAGCCATCATTATTAGACGTCACAAATAGCTCTTTATCATTGGAACTACAAGCCCATAACTAGAAATTTCAGAATCGCCAACGGATGAGCATTTTTTAGTCATAATGGCAATTCTATGTTATTGTTGCCAGTGCTAAAAGAAAGTCGATTTTTCCGTCGAGAATATTTTTAGTTATCAAAAATGCACCGACCCTCATAAGAATAAATTCTACCGGTATATTTAGTCCTCCACCCATGTGCGACGTTTGAAAAAGCTTGCGCTTTTAACGCCAAACTAGGTACGGATGGCGGGTTCAACGTTAATCACCGTATCCAGATCAATGAAATTATAAAAAACGGCGAGTTTTGCCCAATGATCTGGTTGTGAGCTCACACTATATTAATTCAATTTAAAAATCTGAATTCCTTGTAATTCATTTAAAATTCTCTTAAATAGTCCAGAAACGGCAATTATGTTGACTAAATCAGTTTAAAAGACACTTTTACATAAATTTAACAATGCTACTGAGACAAAAGACGCACGCAAGCTCCCTTATGATCAAACATAGAATGTCACGTGATTACAACGAAAAATACTCTCACTAAACAAGTGAAAATATCCAGTAAGAAAGACTGGTTGACTTTCCCAAGTCGATTTATCTTCGTCTGTAATTCAACATTTTTAAACTTAGTAATGTTTACATCAATTTATGCTCAGATTACGCGTTTGGAAGGCAATAATGAAACAAATAGCACCTGAACATATCCACCAATCCAGAGAACAGAAATTTACCGCGTAAACATGGAAAATTTACATATGTATATATATATATATATATACATATATATATGAAAACAAAATATCTAACAAATTATTATTGTGATTTACGAGAGAAGCAGAGAGAGAAGGAATACCTAGTTACAATGAGTAAATTCATTAGGATAATTCACAACACCAGTATGGCCAAGTTAGCATTCGGGCAAGGCAATATCAGCAGTACAGATTCCTTGCGAATTTCATTGTATCACTTCATAATCAGACCAAACATCGTAGCTTTGTCCTACTAAGAAAAGAATGTAACGAAGATGATTGTTTCTTACGCCAATTTGATGCTGGGCAATCGAAATGAGGGCAAACGCAAAATGTGATCGAGCGAACGAAGTTGATGGAGCTTAATCTGTTTTTCTAACGAGGAGCACTTAGTGTCAAATCAAAAATACAATCGTAACTCGTGGGATAACCATCGTATCTATGTTATTTGCTTCGAATATCCTACGTCGCCTTAGTGCTTCACGTATATCATATACAAGAGAAGAAAAGGTCGGATTCCGCGCAGGACGCAACTGTATAGATATTTTTACTTTAAGGCAAGTCCTTGAACAAAGACATTTATCATACAGGACGAGGTTATAAAGAAAATATTTTTACGTTAAGGCACGCTCTTAAACAGAGAAATTTATATCATCAGCCTACAATAGCCGTCTTTCTAGACTTTAAGGGTGCATTTGATTCAGTAGATCGCAATGTTTTATTCCATATTTTGTTGAAAAGCGGTGTGCCCACAATTTTTTTAAATATTGTACGCGCTCTAAATACCAATATTAATGGTCGCACTAAGGTCTACAATGAATTAACGCTTAACTTTACAACTAACAGTGGTGTCCGGCAAGGTTGTTTAATTTTTTAATCGATGCTACTATGAACAACACTCTTCCACACATTCAGGATGCAAGGGTTGAAGTTCTCATGAGCGATATGCTAGTGAAACTTGGCCTCTTAGGGTTGATGATTTGAGACGTTTAAAGGCATTCGATCATCGTTGTTCGAGAAGTATATCAATGTTGGTTACCAACAACGAATAAATAGCGTAGAGTAATACTGCGCATATAGATACATTGAAACACGACCTTTAAGGGAGAGTTAAATAATAACTTTTCTTCGTAAATGACGAATGTATGAGAAAGCTACTCTAGCTTAAGCGATTCTTATTCTCACCCCGTCGGAAATATTGCCTAAGCTATTGATAGAGCCCCCAAGATATATAAACCTGTCAACTATGTATTGATTTTTATTCTGAAGTCGCAGCGTTGGAGTGAGTGGTGGGTGATCCTGTAAAAATATATTACATTTAGAGGATTCGAATTTAATACCGAAAGACGGAAGAACATCTGCTAATCTATTAAACGTGGCCTGGGCAGCATCTCGATCGTCAAATAATAGTACGATACCGTCTGCACAGTCAAGATCGACTAGTTTACCGCCCGGGCGAACTTCAACACCCGCATTCTGAATGCTCGGAAGACTGTTGTTCATAATAGCATCGATTACAAGATTAAATAAAAAGGGGGAAAGTGGACAACCTTGACGAACAGCACTGCTGGTTGTAAAGATATGCGTTAATTCGTTGTATACCTTAATGAAACCAGAAGTATTTGTGTAGAGAGCCCGTATAATACTAACAAATTTTGTAGTTACATCACTCTTCGATAAAATATGGAATAAAACATTGCGATCCACCGAGTGAAATGCACCGTTGGAGAATAGAAAGACGACTATTGTCGAACGGTGAAATAAATGTCTCTGTGAAAAAACTTTCCCTAACGTAAAAATATTGTTTTTACAACCTCGTCTTGAGCGGAATAGAGCCTGTTTTTCTCTTGTATGTGATTCACGTGGAGTCAAGCTAATACCACGGTGGTCATCGCACGAATTACGGTTGCCTTTTTAGGTAGGAATAATGGTCGACTCATTCCAAACAAGTGGTACGATTTCCTCACTGCATATATTATGAAAACGTTTGGTCAATGTTTCCAAAATAATATAACCACCATCCTTCAATAATCCTGGAAGCAAATCATCGGGGCCTACGGCTTTGCGCGTTTAAGAGATAGACGAAGCCAAATAGCCTGAATAAAATACCACATATCTACCAGATCCATGGCAAGCGAAGGCGGTACTATATCGGGTACAGAAGCAAATACATATTAAATTGTAAAAAAAAAGAATCTACATAATTAGTCTAATTTAAAATATAACTACTAAAATCAGAGGAAAACTTCAGCATAGTTTGTATTCATCCCAAATAATACACTTACTAAAAGTACAGCTCAATTACACTTTAAAAATAAAAAAAACTTCAATATAAAAACTTACTGATCTGTATCATGACCTGCAATCTTTGACTGTACTGGACTTGATTCGCGAGGTCTTCCTGTCCCGAATATAGAAGTGTTTCGCTCTATCTGTTTTTCGTTGGCCTCCAATTTCTTTACCAACTCTTCCTTGTTAATCGGTTTCAATTTAAATATTGGCCTCGATGAATCGTTGGCCACTACAGTCTCTGGTTTAGTCATGGACGCAGCACTTCCTCCAGTTTCATTTCCTAACCCAGAGAAATTCGAGTTTCCACCTCCATTGCTGCCAGAGTTAAAGCCATGTGGTCGATAGCCTTGTCCAGCTCCACCGAACGGGCGTTGCCCACCCATTGCACCGCTGCCGCTGTTACTTTTGCTCGAAAAGGAACTGGTGTGACGTCCAGAACCAAATCCTCCAAAGTTTGATCCACCACTCCGAGCACCACCATTTCTGCCATCTAAATACAGGCAATAATATAAAAAATTATATATGACAAAAACGCCGTCAACTTGAAAATAAAATAGATGAATTTAAATCAACTGTTAAAGTTGTTAACACATGCCATTATACAAAAAATTACGAAAACCAGATGGTGTCTAATGAAAACTCCTCTAGAGAAATTCCTAGATGCACCTATTTAAAATAAAATTGCAATGACTAGCACCCATGTTAAAATAGAAGATGGTCACAATCGACGTTAATGTCTCAAATAAAACCATCATAACCTGTCCACGAATATTTTGTTCGACAGTGTTCGTGAATTACCTGCTTTGAGCTCGATTAAGTGAGACCCCACATGCCTTCTTAAGATATACTGTTTATAGTTTTACTATTCGATTAGTCATGGTTAAATTACTACTTTTTTGGGTCTATAAATTCCCAAATCAGCTAGTTTTCTATCAAGTCTAATTCTGACATTTACTTCCCTATTTCAGGCTTTATCACTAAAATCATCTATGCATTTAAAATTGTCTGCGTGTAAAAGAGGAGCGAACATCATTTTAAATTCAGTTTTCTCCTTAGCAAGTATAATTTTACGTTTATCTTAACAAAGGTCATGCTTAAGAGACACACCATTTAACTTAAAATTTAATTTAAAACCAAAACATTTAAGAATGATATCAAATTTTAAACATGTTCTTAAAGATGAAATATTCGGCACTGGCCTTACGAGTTACATTTTAAGTCAAGGGTATTTGTTATAACATTTGACGGCTTTGTAACTATAATTCTATGCTAAATGTTCCTTATAAGAAAAATAATTTTGCGAAACTGGATTAATCCAAATTACCTTATCTGCGTTTTGAATAAAGCAGTAATTATTCCAGTTGTTTTCTTTTTTAATAAGATATTTCTGCAGTTGCATTAAGATATACGCCATGTGTATCAATTATATTCAACTGAACCATTTTTCGTTATGTATGCACATACACATTTACATTCGTGACGTGCGCCTATTTAATGATTGGTTATTCGTATTTCAAATTTTATCCCTCGCAATGCCGTAAGTTAATGACGAGTGTTTCTGATTTATTGGTTAGATAAAACGCAGATCAGATAATTTCGATTAATACAGTTTCGGAACATCATAATCTGTTTCAAAAGTTTATGTGTATTATTTACAAAATCACTAATTACAATGCATTTGAATACAAAACTGTGTTGGATTCTTGAATTACAAAGTAATTATCCTGAATCGTTGTGACATAGAATTTGTGAAATACTTCAACTTAGATAAATCAAATATACAACAAAGGCAATGAGTTACTCTTTCTCGATGTAAAAGCAAGGTGCCTGTGTTGGATGAAAAGCCTTCGTATAATGCGCATAAAAATTAACTTATAACAAAGAATTATTCGAACAAATGTAGCTCTCATGGTCACTCTCATAATTCGATGAAGTACCGAAAAAGAAAGATAGGAAGGACAGTGCATTACCGTGCTCCAAACCATTTATAAAGTAAAGATTATATCATAGTCAGTAAGTTTGCTAACCAATCAGAGAAAACTACTCTCACATATACAGCGAGTCCAAGAAATTCACTGCAATAGTGGTAATACTATACGTGGGAGAGTAAATGCAAGTCCAATTTGATATTTTTATCTAGTGCTCGCTTAACTGATAGTAATTATAGACGGACTAATAAATCACATCTTGTTCGTCATTAATCAAGGAACAGGAACACAATTAATTAGAATATTTCCAGATACACATCGGTATCAATAATTGCTTCACATATTGATGATGTGATGTGCCTTCCATTGAAAAAGATCTCCATATCCGGAGATCGAAAATTCTGGAGAAAAAATCAGGAAGACAGCGGATGCAAACAAATCGGATCGCAACTCGATAATCAGGTAAATAATTGCTTGCACATTAATTCAACGTAGCTACAAAAATACATTGGAAACAAATGTAGCGTGGGACTAATTTATGGCTAAATTTGAGCGAAAATCAGCCCCAATAAGTGATTAATAATGCAAACTACGTATGGGTTAAAAGAAGATGATACAAAATTACTTAGTGAAAATTAGTTATAAAAATTCCAGAATATTTTTTTACCTTCTGATTAAGGAATAATGATTAGCTTCAATTCCCCTTCTTCTATTGCATCGATAAACAATATGCTTAAAATTCGTTAAACATTGGCCAACAAACCTCGCATGCTAGTGATAATCTGTTATTTCTATATTACTTCATTCTGCCCAGTCGTTACCTTGTGCCATTAAAAATACCAGTTCATTTGGGTGTGCATATCATCCAAAACTATAAAACTTTCATACTTAACAAACGGGCAGCTATTGGTAGTCAGACTTGTGTGGTACGGTTTTTAAGAGCAGAATGATTTTAAAATCAAATCCATCCGCGTTGAGAATGAGCGACTCAATGTTCTGTTATTGCTCATTAAGTCACTTCAAGAATTCTGGTCGATGGCTGTAACACCTAAAAACAATATCTGCATTTAATCGTATGCTTTAAGTATACAATCATGCAGAATGCGCAGGCTCTAGAATTTTGATAAAAAGCTGCTTAAGCCTCAAGCTCCCAACAGAATCAACGGCAATGCATAGTTGTACTCGCGAAAGAACATCGTTTAACAAATCATATATGGCTGTGAATAAAGTAATAAAATGATTAAATGTTTTATGCAGCACTCCGTGATATAATTTAACTTCATTGATGTAAACAAAGATCATATATCTTAATTTTTTAAACAGTTACTGCATTATATAAATTAGGCAGGAATGTGTTGAGATAAAAATAATACACAAAGCACTTTAAATATTTTTAAAATTGCTAGAATAACATACAAAGTTACAATTTTTGATTTCACAGCAACTATATGAGTGACTAACCATATCCGCTTCCACCCTTTCTATTCCAATGACCACCGCCATTATTCATCGATTGCCGATTCCACGAATGGTCAGTAGATTGCCAGCCATTAGAATCTGGCTGATTACCACCATTGTAATTCCTATTTCCACTGTTAAAATCTCCGCCTGCAGCAGATGGGCGACTTCTTCCTCCTCCTGACCCGTAACCACCTCGACCGCCTCGACATAATAAAAAAGTAAATGTGTCGTAATTAAAATAGAGAAAAGATCGATAATAAATAAAATTTATAATAATAGGATCCATTGTGTGGAAGACTTAAATCTTCAATTATGTGTACATGTAGATATGTAAATCATATTACTATCATAAGCACAAATAGATCATTAATTTAAAACTAACGCAGTTCTGGTGCACAACTATGTATGTCGTCTCAAATATTTATGCATTACAGTCAAAACACACAAGGCCGCTAGAACTGATTTTAGTATTCATTTTTGTACAAATACATCAAACTCGCAATATCTCAACCTTCTCCCCGTTTAACTCTCACTCTCCCAAAATAAACTATTTATTTTGCTTCTAATACCACCATGAAAATACTAATTTAAATTAAGCTATAAATCACATATTGAAACACCAATTTATCATACGGCAGGACTACACAATAGTTTAGGAAATTTATGTTCTTTTCGCCAGAACTGAATTCAAAAGCAAAATTAAGCACCTCCATAATACAACGAACAAGATTCAGTAAAACACATGAATACAAACACACGCGCGCGAAATTCGTTTTTATTTGGATTCTGATTAAAAACATGGCAGCTGACGGTTTCCGTTGTTCGCAAGTCATTTTAGGTGCTCTATTCGAAAAACAAAAACAGATTTTGTACTAGAAATTTAAATACATAGACGCGTTTCGACTTTCCATGATCATCATCATTAGATAGTTTGCGTCTTACTCTGATGATGATCATGGAAGGTCGAAACGTGTCGGTGCGTTGCGACTGGTGGTAGTGTCGTAATGTTGTTCAATGACTGATTAAATAAAATGGGATTGGTGTTTACTTCAAGCACGTAAACTTTATTTAAAGAATTGTTATCACCACCCGCGCAATCAATTATTCTTTAAATTTATCGCTTTTATATGTATATGTGGCGAAAGCTGCAAATAGTTAATGTTCGTGACTGCATAGAAATTGTGCAGCCATTTCCAGTCACGTACAATGTATGCAAGACTGCTAGAGGTTAGAGCCGCATATATAACTTTGCTTTCCATATATATGCAACGCGGTTTGATCCTCGCTAGTCAGTTTGCCATCGTACTCTGATGATGGTCATGGAAGGTCAAACGCATCAGTGCGTTGCGACTGGCGGTAGTTTTGTTATGTTTTTCAACGATTGGTTAAATGCAATGAGATTGGTGTTTATTTCAAGCTCGTAAACTTGATTTAAAGTACCCGCGCAATCAATTATAGTTTAGGTATATACTCTCGTTCTTCGATGCGCAATTGACGCACCTAGTATAAGAACACAGCTTGTGTTGACTGTGGTACTATCTGAGACCACTTACACATCCAGTTATCCAATCTACAGGGGTAATCAACCTTGATGGGTTGAACCACATCTAGCAAAATTAGCTAAATTGTCATTCGCGATATCGGTCTCTTGAACACGCCGTACTGTACATGCATTGACCACAAGAAAATTGATTCAGTAAAAATTTGGGAATAATTTGAGGAAAGCATTGTCCAGTAGTTGATCAAAATAATTTATGATAAAATTGGATCGTGTGTTGTCGGTGAAATTATGCAATTTGATTCCCTGGTCAAACTTTATGGTTCGGCTTATGTTGATGTATAAATTTGCTCTCGGCTGCAGCTACATTTGGCAGATTATGCAAGACCCTCGGATATTCTTTCCTATTTCTTAAAGCTATTTATCACAGGTGTTTTAGTCAAATGTGCTGTCCGTTCTCTTTATTGACACTAAGACAGGAGATAAACAACTAAGGCCGCCACCTTCTGAACGGGTGAATTTTTTTTAAATGTCGCCCAAATTAATGCAGTCACCTAGAAATTATTTGTAATATTCCTATGTGAAATTTGCTAACACCGTAAAATTTTCATTGTTTTTAAAACTTTTAATTGAATTATTGTCTAAAGAATTGTATTGAGGCTACAAAGCCAACAGTTTTTGAATCTTAAAGCCGTTACCAGATCTTTACTTATCTACAAGGACTGCGCGTCGTTTTAAACGGACTGAGCTGAAGGGAACGGGCCTGTAGTAAAGCTCTTGATGAATAATAGTATACAGGATCATGGAGCAACTTGTTCTTTTTTAAACCATTGACCAAATTACCTTAATACATCTTGCGTCGGCATGGTGTTTACAGAATATACCTTATCTTGAATCGCGGAATATTCCATTCTGGAGCAATATATTCAAACTCATCTGCATTAATTCGTTTTCGTTTATACATCATGCAAGATTTAACAGGCGATATTTATACTGTGCGCCAACCAATACTTTTGATATTATAAGCGATTTCAATTCAGACATCCTTTAGATGACCTATAATCCAATACTGACGAGTACCCTCGTGAAGATGTAACTATCCCAACAATGGGAACTTTCTCGTACCCGTGATGTCTATACCACCATACTTTTAGTTAAAGTGCGGTTATAAGTATGCCAATTCCCCAGTTGCTCAAGTTGTATAATTTTTCAAGATAAAATGCATTAAACATTTAACCAATAATCTGTTCCATTTTAGTTTTCGATGAAACTGAACAATGAAGCATCCGCAGTTTAATCTTATTCACCGCTGTTTGTGATATAATTTAGAACATAGTAGAGCCACACGTGTTTGTTTCAAAGCCATGAAGAGCACTACATGATAAAACTCAAAAAACATAAGCCTCGGTAATGCTCAAACGCACGGTTTTCGTATAAATCGAAGGTAATACACGTGAATACACACTGGTAATGTATATTTTAACAATTTAAATTTTTAATTTTATGCCCTCTCAGTCATACCTTGAACGCATCTACTTACAAGAAACAAATAAATATAACTGGTCATTCGAACAAAATTATGGTTTGTTAGTTTTGGTCATATAAGCAAAAATTTTGAAAATTTACATATATACCATTAATTAGATTAATTTTTGAATTCAGAATGTTACATTTTCAATTAACCAACGGCGTTTTACGAAAAGTATTAATAAAACTTCATATAGGAATATATTAAGATGACCTAAGCGCAACATTGTATAATATAGAAAGTATAATTAGTTCACTAGACAGATTTTATCAATGAGCACTATATTATTGAATGATGTCATGCTTACCGCGAAATGTGATAACTGATATCGATGAAGGCCAGAGTGTATGGTTTAACTGGAGTAACAGGTGTTCGGAAATTGTTGTAATTCTCAATTTTGGTGAACTTTAGCAAAATTTATATCCATCAGATTGGTATCATGTACCTACTCGGAAATCATAGTGTTAGTTTCCGGTACTCATCGATTTCAAAAAGGTATCAGTTACTAACACAATAGCCATAGTGTTAGAATCCTTTACAGACTCGGTATATATATTATATAGTGTGAGTTAGCATTGAAGTCGCATTGTCGTTGACTTTAGATTATGTTAGCTTCACTATTACAGGTTTACATATTCGTCTAGGAGATTGTACCGTCCTATTATTCCACATTCTTCTACCAAATATATAGTGGTTAAAGGGCGTAATACCGGCCCTACTGATGAGTCGCCAGTAAGCACGAAACGAATGTGCATGAGATTATACTTTCCGTTCATGCTGCCATTGGTTTATCCTTCTGATCACAACTGAACTAATTTGTTACTAGGTTCGCAAAACCTAATACATACTTGCATATATATTAGTTCTTCGCAACAAACAGTATTTAACTGTAATATATATGGAATTGAATGATGTCATGCTTACCGCGAAATGTGATAACTGATATCGATGAAGGCCAGAGTGTATGGTTTAAATGGAGTAACAGGTGTTCGGAAATTGTTGTAATTCTCAATTTGGGTGAACTTTAGCAAAATTTATATCCATCAGATTGGTATCATGTACCGACTCGGAAATCATAGTGTTAGTTTCCGGTACTCATCGATTTCAAAAAGGTATCAGTTACTAACACAATAGCCATAGTGTTAGAATCCTTTACAGACTCGGTATATATATTATATAGTGTGAGTTAGCATTGAAGTCGCATTGTCGTTGACTTTAGATTATGTTAGCTTCACTATTACAGGTTTACACATTCGTCAAGGAGATTGTACCGTCCTATTATTCCACGTTCTTCTACCAAATATATAGTGGTTAAAGGGCGTAATACCGGCTCCTACTGATGAGTCGCCAGTAAGCACGAAACGAATGTGCATGAGATTATACTTTCCGTTCATGCTGCCTTTGGTTTATCCTTCTGGTCACAACTGAACTAATTTGTTAGTAGGTTCGCAAAACCTAATACATACTTGCATATATATTAGTTCTTCGCAACAAAGAGTATTTAACTGTAAAATTATGGTTTGTTAGTTTTGGTCATATAAGCAAAAATTTTGAAAATTTACATATTTACCATTAATTAGATTAATTTTTGAATTCAGAATGTTACATTTTAAATTAACCAACGGCGTTTTACGAAAAGTATTAATAAAACTTCATATAGGAATATATTAAGATGACCTAAGCGCAACATTGTATAATATAGAAAGTATAATTAGTTCACTAGACAGATTTTATCAATGAGCACTCTATATTAGCCGATAAATTGGATCGGAGTATATTTGAACCCGTTCGTTTCGCGTTGTAATACATTTCCTATGCCACAAAAACAATACCTTGAATGAGACTGGTACATTCATCTCGGATAATTAGATCGAATAGTCAGAACTGTTTTTAACATAACCTTACCTCAGTGAAGTAGTAGTGCAGGATTAGGAACAATACTATCGCTATATATTAAAGATGTTAATGAAACTCATTTAATAATCCAGTTTAATCGCTTTGGGCACGCCAAGGACATTGGCAGGAATCCTATATTTTAATGTTTTAAACCAAATAAATGCCCAATAGTCCAAAGAGCAACGGAAAGGAATGCTAATTAAGCACCCATAATTCTATTGTATAACACAAGCACTATATATTTTATGACAAAAAACAGGTATGAATAAAACTACCTCTCAGGTTCAAACAAAGTCCAAGGCTGAAGAAAGTTACAAACGGATAAACTATAAGCCTAGGCATTAAGAATTAAGTGGAACGTAGCTGAATTATGTGGATTAGTAATAGGTACCTGATTTGTAAAATCTTAATTCAGAAAACAAAATAACAACCTATGCACAAAATATTCCTACAACGATGGCCGACTGGCCATAAACAAATTATAAGCAATGTACTAAGACATCAAATTGAAGTATTTTCCAAAAGGGGTAAGCAAAATTATTTGACCCCATTGAACTGATAAATACTAACGTGTTAGAAACATATACAAAATCTGCAAAAATCTGTAACGCCGTTTTCGAACTAATATCTAAATGTGACACCAGGCTATTATAGCAAAATAAATTAAGACCATTACTTACTAATAACAAAATTAAGTGGGTAACAGACGCCAAATAGCGTCACAGTTTATAAAATCAAAATTACGATTACATAAGTGTGTACGGCAGTAATTCAAATTTATTGAAATTTTAATTACCTTTGTTCCCACCATCGGCCAATCGGACAGTTAGATACTTATTTTCACAGAGGCAATTGTGTATTTTAAGAGCTTTATTGACAGATTCCTCATCTTTAAAGTCCACAAAACAGAATCCTTTGAAGACTCCGGTAACCTTGTCCATCACCAAGTTTATTCTGTCGATCTTAAATTATAGAAGGTATCCTACCTGACATCCTTCAAATATTTCTTCTATGGTATTTTGCAACGTTCTTGCCGGCAAGTTCCCTATATAAACCGTGTAAGGGCCATTTCTGGTCCTATTAACATAAGAGTTAGATAATTTTAAGGAAACAATAAATCAAAATTACACAAGGAAACACACCTTACCCGGAAGCCATAATTCACTATTTGTAAATGTGCACGATGAATACAAATATAAACAAAGACAAAAAGGTAAATTAGCGCCAATGATAATACAAACGAGAAACATTAATACCAGATAAGATTAATTCAGTGACATATTTTCAAAAGGAAATTCAAATTGTAAAACGTAAAACTAATGAAAACGCACGAAATTGTCATTGACCAATTGGGTGCGACTGAAGATATTTCCTCCGATATAAAAGTCTTACTTTTGTCAGGACACTGTTTACACGTTTGTGTTACTATGCAAACGTAGTACTAAGCAACGACATTTCTATAAACAATGTTTAATTATTTTTAGTAAACAAATAACGATGTTAACTATGTACGAATTGTTTATTGGAATCTCTCGAGTAGCAAAACACAGAAGCTTAATTTAAAAAATGCAGAATAAACTGGAATCTTTTAGAGAGTTAAGCATACTGGTTTATTATGAATTTTATTATATCAAGAACACTGACGAATTTGTTTCTTCTGTTTCAACGTTATTATCTGATATATTTCGGGCATCTGCGTTTACGGATGTAATACCGAAGCCTATCAATAGGAAATTATATAAACTAAGAATTAAACGAAATAATATAATGATTATAATAATTTTTATCACCACCCGCGCAACCAATGTTCGTTTAATTATATAAATGTTCATTTCAATACCACTTCCACATCTAGTGTGAAGTCTGTTCACTAATGACAGATTGAGGTTAGTTAGTTGGACCTTCGGTTCCAAATGGATGACATATGAGCTCCATGTAAAGGAAAAATAGACTAACCAGGTTACATTAGTTAGTATATAACTGAAAATTGTGTGCAGTGTAGTGTGCGGCAGGATGACTCAGTGGTTAGAGCACCAGGTTCCGAAGCAGACGTGCCCAGGTTCGACTCCTGTCCGCGGCAAATTGTGGCCAGTACATGCTGAGTTCTCAATAAGGACGAAACTGGTTTGGATGAATTTCCTTTTCTACACTGTACAATTCTTAGTTTATTCTGACATATGTAATTAATGGGGCAGGTGTTTATATCAAGACCGCAACCTTGATTATAATAATATAATGAAATGTAGTTTTATCAATAGTATTTAAAAAATGAGGTTAGATTTGATTGATAAAGAAATTAATTAATCACTGCTGATAATCCGTCAAAGATCAGAAAGAATTTTTTGGCCAAACTGAAGAGTATCTAAGGATGTGCTATTGCATAAAAGTTTTCCATTTGAACCAGTGGACTGGTGCCTATATGAATCCAATAAGAAAGAGTCATGAAGTTGGAACTGGATCTAGAAATTTGGCAATATCTCCTCCTTTGATGGGGAATCTTGCGAGCAAGTTATTCTCTATTTCAAAAATTTACAAAATTTACAATCAATTGCCAAAAGGGCTTAGAGAAACGCCTCCATCTAAGATGTCTTTTAAATTTTTATCTACTGAACTAGAAAAAGTCTACAATCCTGCTGATATTTTTAATTTTGATTATGTTAATACTTTCTTATTGTTGAATTAAAGACAAGGTTAGTTGAGATTCTATCTCCAAGTTTTGTATTATTAAAGTTGAAATGTTACGCATTATATCATCATGTTAAACACCAACACATACAATCAATTGCTAGTCATGGTTCCCATTTTTTTGCATAATGTTACACTCGAATTATACCTTAATTTTTCCTTTTTTGATGAAGAATCTATCACTCTTTACAGCCGAACTTTCTGATATTGATATATTATACAGTACAACTAGTGAGATTTTCTAATCTACACGAGACTAATTGCACATATTTATGTGATGTGATATCTTATCATATAGGACATTTTCCAATTTTATTATTTGATGTAACATGTGTGGTTCGAATTAAAATAAACATATTCTATTCTATTTTATTCTATTCTATTTATTAGTCAGTTTTGAGTTTACCGATATGTGTGCCTGACGTATTTTGACTTCTCTGTTAATTGCTTTTTTCTGTGTTATTGAGTTGCGAACACGCCTTGCTATTTGGCTCTATCTGAATATTCTTTGTTAATAAAATAATAAAATTTGCATCCATCTATCGTTCTTATTACACGTTATTGGAAAAGATCTCAAATTTGCTTCAGCTAATTGACGTGGATATCTTTTTCAAGGTCCCCACCGTATCGTTCTGTCTTCTGTGGATATCAGCGTATCTCGGTAACCTACTAAATATAATATATAAATTGCAAGAGATTTTATCCTAATATTATGGCTAGTCTATTAAATATTGAGGATACAGAGCAATTAGTAAGTGGACTTAAGGAATATAATTTAGAAGATAGTTCAGTGGAACTTAAGTGTTCCAAATTAGATGATCATACCGCATATATGGATTTTCCGGGCCTGGCATCTCTGAGACTCTCTTCTGATAGTGACCCAAGGGCCTCTACACGACTGTGCATCACTATAAGAACGATGCAATTATCACGCAGCACATTTTCTACTCTGCTCGCTACGTGTAATCGCTGTCTCTTTCTCCTCTTGACTGTCTATCTACGCCGACTTGTAGACTTGTTTAACACGTTGTGTCATAAAGCGACATAGTCTTCAGTAACGCTAATCTTATCTTTGCTACACAACGGACCATACGCAATCGATTATTTATTAATCAGATTTCTGCGTGTGTCCACCAGATCGGTGTTCCCGCAGATTTTCAACAAAATAAAAACAGGCTTTAGAACGGCAGCTAACAAATCCGGCTTTGATAATTCTATATATTCCGGTGTAGCAACACAAAGAATAACCAGCTAACGAACCGGAAAACAGTGAAAATGTGTAGAAGGACCTCTAGACACTATCGCCACTGTAAATTTCATATATTTTTACAGAATTTGTCAGTTAACGTTTTTCTGGTCCTGTTAACGTCTACCAATAAAACTTACTTTCCGATTACTCCTTTGTCTTCTAAGTAACGTCGCACGGCACTTTCTTCCAGCCGGAATGTTTAACAAATTCATTGAAGAAATTGTAATGCCTCAGATTAATTTTCCAACATATTGTCAAAATTATTATATAAGCACGACGCAATTACCACGCAACACATAGTCTGCCCTGCTTGTTAGGTTTGTTTGTTGTCGTCTTCTCTGCTTCACTGATTATCTACACCGACTAATCTACTTGCGTATACCAGGCTGTGCCACCATTCCGCTAGTCACCAGTCACCCGATTATCTTGTTGCTGTGCATCCGGTTAAACGTAATCGATCATCTATTAAACGGATTTCTACTTGTGTCAACCACCTTGGAGTTGCCGCAGATCTTCAACAAGACAAGTTTAGGCTTTAGAACAACAACAAACACATCCTGCATCGATAATTCTACTTATTCAGAGGATCACCAGCCAAACCACACACTGAAGTCATTCATATACACCCAAGGCATTTACCGGTGAATGATTATCTGTCTATGCTAAGGGCCACCCACATTAACTGCTTTCTCAATTTTCCTAATTTGTATTCTTATTAATATCACACGATACTTCCAATTGGCCGGCGTGTCACGATTTGGCGACTGCGCCGAGATCGGAGAGTAGTGCTACTTTTACAATTTATTTTGATTATAAAAGCATTAAGTGAAATTTAGAAGTTAGAATTTATTGTGCTCATAATATGCTTTGATTTTCTGTTGAAATATCAGATTATTGTTGATCTTTATAATAAAAAAATTCACTAAATCTACCTGAATTGAGAACAGTGCTTGGACACTTGTATCCGAACTTTTGGAGTTACAAGTCATACAGGTTTATTCAGTGCATTATTCGTCAGAAATATCACCAGCTCTTTTAGAACACAAGCCTTAGTTCCATCTCAGCAAGTCAGGGCTACACATCTCCAACACGATGCACCATATCGTCATAACAGGACAACCTATCACACGAAAAGATGACCGATACCTCCTGCTAAACTGAAAGATACCAAAGAATATTTTTCAAGACTATTTTAATAGGGAATCATTAGACCTTCAAGAAGTTCATGGGCATTACCATTGTATATTGCCTCTAAATCAAACGGATAAAATAAAGTCTGTGGAGACCATCGCAAGCCCAACTTTGTGACAAAATCCGATGCATATCTCATTCCAAATATATACATATTGCTTGAAAACTAAGCGGTAGCAACTACTTTCAGTGATTGACCTCAGACAAGCCTACCACCACATTCAGCTAGCGCCAGAAGATATAAAGAAACCTGCGGTAATCATACCATTATGTCTTTCTGAATACCTTTATATGCTATTGATTTCAAGTGTGCCTATCAGACATTTCATAGGTTGATGGACGATATACTCTACGATGACATCCATTACTGTACATCATATATTAATGGCATTATGGTTTTTAGTCTAGACCTAGTGTGGCAATAGCCACCTTTAAGACAAATAATGAACAAAGGGTCTTATCTAGGGCAGACATTATTTCAACAGAAATTCCTCGCAGAAGCGCCCGTATAAGAATGAAGCAGTCAGCCTTATGATGAAAGCAGACTTTGAGTTGAAGTGAACATAAATTAATTAACATTTGTAAATTTGTTTTATTAAATCGATGCTCCTTATGTGAGCAAGTAATATATATACTTGCGTAAAAATAAAGCATGTTTGGTACATTTAATATGGCTTCTGATGGGTTGGAAACGTTGATTCAGGGACTGACTTCTCAAATGAATAATTTAACTGCAGAATTAGGCATAATTAAGTCTCGTCTGGACGATACGCTAATAATAAACACAGACGACATACATGTACGTGGACCATCCAACATAGGTGGACATAACACCTAGTCTCCCATGACTAGCATTTTCGAAATGTCCTATCATACTTATCAGATCACGAACTCAAGATCAATTGCGACAAAATGGAAATTGCGACTACATGCGTGGATTTCCAAGGGCATGGTAATACACCTCAAGGTATATAGCCTTTGCCGTCTAAGGCTAATTCAAACAAAAATATCACGTCACTGAAGACTATAGAATTTACAGAAAATTTTATGAGTTCTCAACTTTTATCGCAAGTTCCTTCCCATTTTATCAAAACAACTTTATCCGTTATGTAGGCATCTGCGAAATCGAAAAGGATTAGCAGAAACTCCACTACTTCTTGGTCGTCGTAAGACGGGGAATTATTCCGCCTTAACATCTACTCCGTAGCAAATGCCACAATGCTATCGCTTCCAGACTCTTCTACTCACAATCAATGCTTCTGGATTTGATTTTGGGGCCACTTTGAACAAGAGTCCGACGGAGATCGGAAGCTTATCGGTTTTTACTCGCAGACAATGCAACCAGTAGAAATTAGATACGACACTTTGGTGGAGAACTCCTCGCCATCCATGACACAATGCACCATTTCATCAGCATTATTGTTAGCAGCATATTTGTTGTTTTTACAGATAATGCACCATTAGTTAGCGTAATACGAAATGCGACTTCAAATGTCGCAAAGTACCCTGCCAGAGTAGAAAGACAGCTGTCACATCTGAGTAAATAGCAATTCGATATTTTTCAAGTAAAGCGCGAACAAAACATTATTGCAGACGCACTTTCCAGACCAGGCATCTCGCTACAGCCACTTTAACATTGGCCATGCTCAGTCAACTCCATGACTCTTAATCAACCTGCACTAACGCTATCCCTCCTCCGAACAGAACAGCACGGTGACAGTCATATTAAAAGTACAGTGGCTCGTCACAACATCAATTTCTTATGCCGATTCTGGAAATGTTTATTCATTGTTTATTACACTGGCACGCTGCCTCAAAAGTTTGATCTGTTGACCAGCCTTCAGAGAAATGTTTCGACTTCATCCACTCTATTTCTCACCCAGGTTTTAAGGGGACTCAAAACTATCACAGACCGTTTCTGGAGTCATTGAATCAGACAGAACTCTAAACGATGAGTCTTCGAATTTTCTATATTTATAAAGAATAATAGCAACTGACGAACTCATTCAAGGTTTTAAAATTCCCCGACAACGTCACGCCTAGCCATCGTCCACATCAACATAGTTCATTTGACTCAGGTTAAAAGTTTTAGCTACCTTCTAACAATGATTGATAGAATTATCCGATGGCCTGTGGCTTTAACTCTTAGCGAATTTTTGCAAATTAAGTCACTAATGATTTAATCTTTCCATAGATATTATTTTTGGTGTTCTCAAAGAGGTTACTATTGATAGATACACAAGTTTCTGATCTGATAGTTTAAAACTATCGCCAGACCACCTACCTCCCTTAATCTAACGGTACTGTAGAAAGCCTGCATATGGAAATAAAAGTAGCTAAAGTATCCTCTTCACTTAATTGTAAATGGATCGAAACATTACATTTAGTACTCTTTGCTATGCGTTCTGATATACGCAAATCTTTTCGAGCGTCTGCGTCAAAACGTTTGCATGGTATGGACCTACGTCTTCATTGTCAGCTCCCACTTTTAATATTCAAACAGGATAACCCAGAAGTCTAAGAATATCACCTTCAAAATAATTTTATTAAAATGTTTGCCTAGCAGTCGAGACAGGCTCCTTGGTCAGTTTCGATCATCCACAGCTCCATAGCTACAAGAAAGTACTCGTTCTTAACGGCGCTGCTGTTGCAACATTGCAACCCAGGTATCGCGAACTTTACTAGATTTTGTTCAGAGAGCCGAAATATTTTATTAACCATACAAGGCGTGAAAACCACAGCGCTAGTCATCGACAGGTTTAAAACTTTTATTGAACCTTCTACATGCGTTTCAACATTTACATGCCTACAGTATCAACCTAGTAATAGGTTACTTTGCATTATATATATCTGATAAATTTTTTTAACATTAATTTTTCGTTATTCTACGTATCAAATCCTAAATTTTTGCGCAACACTTGTGCCCTCATGGATCTACATGATTCATTATTTTTTACACGCACTTGCCTCACGTAGTCTTCTAGGTGTTTTTAGCTAAACATTGTGTAGCACCTGTGAGCATTTCTTTGGTTTTATGCCATTTCTGCGTCAATGTTCAAGTAAACGTTTGTTTTTATCATTTGCTTTTCATGTATATTTTTATACATAATATTTTTGCATCGTATGGCTCACATTTGAGCCCAAACTTGCCGACTTTGGTTTGACCAATTATTCAGAGCTCAGGCTTAGTGTAGTAGTCACGGGTTTCATATAATAGTATAGGTAAATATCATGAATACGCAACATCATTAGTTAAAGGGTACATATTCACCAAGGAATATAATGATCACAACGTTGAGCACACACTCGTTCCTTTGGTTTTATCGAACTCTCACGGACAGCGATCAATCCTGCCTAGGGTAAAACTTAAACCTGGCAACATCAGTTACAATCAACTTTGCAGTTTTCTCGCTGCGGCTATCAAAACCTATCACAGTGCTCTATTTTGCATCACGCGATATGACCGCACACTGTAGCTAACAATTTGTGTAGCAATTACTAGTGGTTATTCGGCATCATATCATTTTTGAAACAATTTACAATTATGCACAAGCCCAGAATTACCATACATTTTTGTTTAACTATAGGCAGAATAATAATCAGTTTATTAACTGAGTTAGAACTGTACCCGACAGTTATAAACAAACCTCGCAAAAAGGAATTTCTTTACTTTTTCCTAATTGTAGAAGTTTGTGTAGCCGAGTTGCATGAATAGTCGTATATAATTCGGACAGTTAATTATGGAGCCTTCTTGTAATTTTGTTTATGCGGGAACCAACAACACGTTATGTTCAAATACAAAAGTTATTTTGGTTGCTGACGCAAGTGACCCTATTTTTGATCCATTTCAATCTATCATTGGTTCCTAAAAGCAGAACAATTAGACTATGCATGGATGCTATTACACATACTGAATCTGGAACATCAGTCAAAAGGTAAGTTCAGCAACCACGTCCCGTTGTCGAAGACAATTTGTTTGAAATAATTGAGAAACACATTGTTATTTTCAAATTCAACAAATTGAATTTGTAGCATCGGCACACTGATCACCCATGTCTCAACGTTTGGTACAATAAAAAATACTTTTTGTTGCATAATTTCAAAAATTGCGACAAGAGTCAATATTGAGAAAAAAATCGAATTTTTTATCCCCGAGATTGGTGGTTTCTAAACTGAAACCATGACGTTGGAGTGTGTGGAAACTGTTGTTTGTTAAACACGATGACTTAAGGCGATACATATCCTCTAGCAAACCGGAGCACTTTACACCGGGCGTACAATAAAAAAATAAATTTTGCTCAACTTTAGATTTTCAGAAAGTAGTTTACCAAATACCACTTGAAGGAGTTCCTCTGCCATTCAACGAAATATATTTTCCAAGAGGCATATTAAAGGAATTTCATTGAATATCATTTGGTTCGATAAATACCACTTAGACATTCCAGCATTTAAATAATGACGTCCTCCAGGATTGACTAATTGAAAGCGTTTACAAAGAAGATATCGTTATTCTTAGTAAATCTTGTGAGAAAAGGAAAAGAATTTTAATCAAACAACCAAAATAAGGATTAAATGAAAAATATTTTTGCAAAACTGGATTAATCGAAATTACCTGATCTGTGTTTTGACGAAGCAGCTAGTCTTTCAGTAGTTTTATTTCTTTTACAAAATATTTCGGTAGCTTTCTTCAGTTGTTCCATCCTCACGAGTTTTACAAAACAAACTTCCTTCATTAGTCTGTTTTGTAAAACTGGTGAGGAAGAACCATCTAAAGAAGTCTTCGATAAAGAAAGCCAAAATATTTTTTGAAGAAAGAAAATTAATGGACAACTAACTGCTTTAATCAAAACGCAGATCAGATAATAAAAATAAGGATTGATGGTCAAAACTGCAAAGAGAAACTTTAATTATTCATCCGTATAACATCTTAAACATACAGTTTACAAAATGGGATTTAGGTATGTGAATAACAAGATCAATGGTGTATCGGAGCCCGGGCTGTATGCAAACTGCTTTAAATCTTGTGGGTCATCGGTTAATGAAATCGATTTATACCAAGTCTAGCCGGAATGTTATAATCGTTGGCACGCCATTTGCTTCGGAAGAAGAGTACGTTCGAATATTTCGAGTCAGTTCCTTTAAGCAATTCCGTAGGGTTAAGTACATGCAAATCGAGTTCCCCACACTTGTACTTATAGACAGAAAAAAGAATTTAATCACAATTCATCTGATGATTCCATTAGGATAGTTCAACAGCTGGGAGATACTGATATAGGTTGTCAAAAATATTTTCACAGCGGAAAGCTCTAATACCGCGAAAACTTGTACGATACCCTTAGTATACAGGTTCTTGTGGTATATCCTTCTTTGATACATTTCGAGTATTACTTTGATAGCCATACTTTAAGTTTTTAACAGAACATGAGTTGTTGATAAGTATACTTGCTAAAACCACAATGCCGCATAACTCTTGTAGATTATATTAACAGATAGACCAGTTAACAGAGTTCGATTTTCAAACTCTCAAATCTTTGGAATGGTAAACTTGGAAGCATGCGCGCTTCTTTGACACAATTAGGTAGATAATGATCTGATACGTCAAAGGCCGTTAAAGAGACTAGATGATTTGCCTAATACCTTAGTCCAACATATTTTATTAGGCCACCTCATAGTGATACTGACTAATAAACTAGTCTATGCTTGCAAGCTTGTAAAGGCTAATTGGATGTTGTGTGAAATTTCGATAATAAAACACAAGCCTATTCAGGGTTAGATTTACAGGCCAAGGAAATTCAACAGCTACATGAGCAAGGACACCCATCTATAAATGCTACTATGATTATTGATAGATATGTATGACCAAATACGTTGGAAAACGTATATTCGTAGGTAAAATCCTGTGGCAAATGTCAAACATACAAAGATTGGCGACACAATAGAACCAATATCAGGGAAAATGTGATACTATCTGATTGGTTTGAACATCATATTAACAATGTTGAGATGCAAAAAATTAATAGGAAAAAGGATTTATTCATAATGGTTGGCCGGTTCAGACCTCAAGTTAAGGCGGCAAATTAAATAAATTCAGCAGTACAATTACTTTTTTTCTCGGGTCTTCTACGACGCCACGGCTTCAAGTAAATGGTATACGACGTTACAAAGCAATCGCACCTTGCATGATAATGAAGTATTTTGGCTAGAATTTTTTGAAATTTGATTGCGGAGTGCCAGCTTTAATCTTCCAATGACGCGTTTTGCGTACGCGGTTTCTAGCTTTGCACGAACAGTTTCACAAAGATCCGATTGATCACAATTTACATTTCCTTTTTGTCTTCGATCAGGCTGGGTTTGTAATTGTACCAATAGAAATGTAGTTCCATCACATCTTTGTGTACTGGCGACGTTTCAATGCCAATTTTCCAGCACCATCCTCAGGTAACTATACACAGCACAATACTCACAATAACAGATTTAAGCAAATGTGGTAACCTCGATCCGAAACCGTTATATTTATATTTTATTTTATTGACTTACCACTGGTTTTAAACATAGAATTTGTCTCATTAACTAAACTCAATATATGCATTTATCTAGCGCACATGACAACCCTCACCCAACAACTAGATCTACATATTTGCAATTAGCGGACCAATCCTTACCTCCTTAGAAATTCAGCTTTCTCAATTTCCAGGTATACATAATCTCATCAAGTGTGCAGAATGTTGTAGGGGAGAAAGAAAGTATCGAACATTTTTGTTAACTGAAATTTTGCGGAGGAAGATAAATCCTCCGCCAAATGTAAAATAACATTAACTGCTAAATTTAAACCACCATGGCTGATTGTAACGAATTTTATTTAAAAAGAATTTTGCCTTTTTATTTTCCATAACATTCTTTGTTTAAATACTTGATTTTGAATTGTGTGCCATTTTCAGTTTTTCGAGTGTCACGCACCTCTACAGGTTGTATCATCTGTTGGTCTGCTGCGATTTTCACATTTTTTTCTATTAAAAACAGATACATAATAAAAATATATTTCTGCTAAAACTGCCTTACATTTTTGTTATTGAAGCACACATAGAAGGGACGTTCTGGAACAGGTAATTTGATTATTCTGTTGTTCACGTATATCTCCTTCCAGATTATTTGTTTGGGAGTTTGAGCGAGATAACTTTCGCATTCCGATTGCCTAACATTAAATGTCGATTTAATTATTAAACTAACCAGACATGGAGGCTGATATTAAATTTGAGGACACAAGTAGGTTACTACAGGATATTGCGGATTTGAATTTAGCAGATGCAAATAAAAATATATGCATATCAGACTCTACTGTAAATTTTAGGACTTGAAGCGATCTGGCATCTATGGGGTTCTCAGACACGAATAGGTTAGGAGCCTCTACAAAATTTGGCGATCACGCCAGTCCGAGAATTTTAAGTCTACCGCAGTACAAATCTGAAAAACATTCAAGTTGGGTCGGAGATGCCCAAATGATATTTAGTGCTTATAATATTTTAAATCCAATGGAAAAATTTGTTGCAGCATGGATGGCATTGCCTGAAAATTTCCGAAATGCCTTGGAAAATTTCAGAGACAGAACTGTGGAAGAAAAGCCGTACAATGCATTTGAGTTATTAATGGCTGAAATTCAACAGAGATATCAGCCTGGAAGATTAGCGCAAATGTGCGAAATATTACGCTTAGAAAAAATGGGGCGTCAACTACCGTCCGAATTTTATGAACGCCTTTGCACAAAAGCTTCCAGGTTGAATATATCTAGAGATGTAGTCAATTCCATTTTCACAGCTGAGCTACCAATTAGGCTTAGAACCACATTGGAAGTATTTGTCACTATGGGCATTAATTGGCCAACAAAACTCAGAGGGTTAGACGGCGTGTATAAACAGCAGGAACAACAAGTACATGTTGGAATAGCAGATTCTGTCACGATGCAGCCAGTTAGGGCAGATGCCGAAAACAACCTGACTATACAAGAAACCTTGCGTTTCTTATGTAGAGAAGTTGCTAGTATACGTCGAGACATTTCGCAACTTCAGAGTCAGGATAGGTATACTAGACGTCGAGGGAGTCACTCGCGTCAACGCTTCGAAGGGCCACGCGGATGGTATCAGTCACATTGCGAGTACGGCAGAAGTGCAAAGTGCCAAGGTAAGAATTGTATTTACCCGCGATTAGGTGGACCCAGATGGAAAGGAAGCACTAAACCGGTAGAGAGAAACCCATCACCGGGAAAAGGATAGAACCCCCGCTAGTAGGAGCTGTAGGGGGGTTCCATTGCAAAGGCTCCCAGATATGCCTTTAAAAGGCATACTCAAAGCTAAAGATGCGACTAGAACAAATAGCACCGAGATAGAAGGCAAGAGAGTCCGATTCTCACTAAGCGGAGATCTGGAAAACATTGCCGGATTGTCCAGCAACAAGTTCATTATTAAGGATGAATTATCTGGATTAGAATTTCTCATTGATACGGGTGCTGAGGTAAGCATAGTTAGATCAGACGTGGTGGAAGCAGATTGCCCCACATTTGATTATCAACTATGGGCCGCTAACGGTAGTCCGATTGGAGTAAAAGGGATGAAAGAAATGTCGGTAACTTTAGGCCAGAAATCTTCCTTCCGATGGAATTTTCTAGTAGCCGATGTCAAGGACCATATCATTGGCATGGATTTCTTGACCCATTTTAAGCTGACATTAGACCCCATAGCTAGGACTATTGCAGAAAGCGTAGGGACATCAACACCTACTGAGTCTAACGAGTCGGTAGTTAGACAGTCCTCTTACCTCGTCCAACAGTCGCACATGACTTTGCCGATATAATCGAGAAGCACCTAGCAGTGTTTCAACCTTTCAGTGCCAAAAGGGTAGGTTTGAAGGCAGGAGTAGAATACCAGATAGAATTGGTGGCTCGTTGCCTTGTTCACCGAAGACTCAACCATTGGCACAACACAAGCAACAGGTAGCTTTGTCAGAATTTCACCAATTGCCCGAAGAGAGGATTTGTAGAAGGTCAAATTCCAATTTTGCTTCCCCAATAGTGGTAGTTCCCAAATCTGAACTGGGTCAATGGAGGGTTTGTGGAAATTATTGTCTATTAAACTCAGTGACGAAGGGTGATTCTTATCCTCTCCCTAACCAGAGTACTTTACTCCGAGATATAATGGGATATGAGGTTTATTCAACTTTAGATCTCCAGAAAGCGTACTATCTTGTACCACTGGAGGAAAGTGCGATACCACTCACCGCAGTCAGATTTCCAGGAGGGGGATCGCACGAATTTCTTCGAATGCCTTTTGGTTTGAAAAATGCCAGTCAGAAATTCCAGCGTTTGGCTGAAGAAATCCTTCAGAATTGTCCATTTGCGAGGGTATATATAGACGACATAATAATTTTTAGTCGCTCCCGAAATGAACATCGTACGCATTTGGAAACGGTTTTGACCAGGCTGGAACAATATGGATTAGTGGTCAAACCTAATAAGAGTGATATCGGTTGCTCTTCAGTTAAATACCTTGGTCATATACTTTCCAAAGATGGAATTTAACCTCTGGAAGTTAAGATCCAAGTTATAAAGGACGTAACGGAACCCCAAACCGTGTGCCAGTTGCGAAGGTTCTTTGGTATGATCAGCTATTACCGTCGATTCATTCCAGATCTAGCCGGAATTCTTGGATCGTTAACACGCCATTTCACTCGTGAAAATAGCACGATCAAGAAATCTTGGCGTATAAACTTGAGTTCAGAAGACCGAGAAAATTTCCAAAAGGCCAAGGAAATGTTAAGTGACATAACCACATTAGCACCTGTAGATTGGAAAAAACCTTTAGAGCTAATCACAGTTGCCTCAGATGTTGCATTAGGGGCAGTGCTACAGCAAAGAGATCAGGTTGTAGTAAGACCGATTGGGTTTTATAGCCGTAAGCTTAATGATCGAGAAAAACGTTATGATACGTTTGGCAAAGAGCTTCTAGCAGTGTATGCCGCAGTGCTACACTTCGAACATTACTTAGACGGACATAAGTTTAAGTTACTAACCGATCATAAGCCATTGATCAGCATACTTGGTAAAACAGCTAGGCTTAATTACTCTCGTAGAGTAAATTCCCAAATAACTCGGTTAGCAGAGTTCGATTTCACTGTGTCACATATTTCTGGTAAGGAGAATGTGGTAGACGATGCACTTAGCAGACCGAATGAAGCTGATGTCGAGCTGATATTTCAAGGTCCGTTGAAGAATTTGAACAATTCGATGCCTGATTTAGTTAGTCAAATCGAGGAAGCGCAAGGATCGGATCCCTTTACATTAGTTTTGTCCAAAAGGCCAGGATATGTTCGTAAGCTCATAAGTGGTAAGTGGTTGTTATGCAAAACGTCTAGAAGTCAACCACGACCATATGTGCCGTTGGAGATACGAGCCAAGCTCATCCAAGTGTTACATAACATGGGTCATCCATCCATTAAATCCACAATTCGATTGATCAACGACAGATAGGTATGGCCGGACATGTCTAAAGACATACGGCTATGGGTAAGAGCCTGTGCCAAGTGTCAAACGTGTAAGGTGTGGAGACATACCAGAACCTAGATAAAGAACATTGGAATACCAATTGGACGGTTCGGACACGTACACATAGATATTGTCGAGATGCCTGAAGTAAATGTAAATAAATACTTACTGACTATGGTAGATAGATTTAGTCGTCAATTTGAAGTGGCGATTTTAAAAGACATGACAGCGCAAGAAGTCTTGTTTGCGTTTCTACATAATTGGATATCGCGTTATGGTGTTCCGGAAAAGGTCACTAGTGATCGCGGTAGTCAATTTATGTCCGAGCTTTTCGAGAGATCCCTCAACATCATGGGAACCACTGTATTACATATTAGCGCGTACAACCCACGAGCGAATGGGATGGTAGAAAGGCTGCATCGTGAACTGAAAGCTGCATTAAGGTGTACTAGTGGAACAAGCTGGATACACGATCTTCCTATAGTAATACGCGCCATGCGCAACAGATATAGGGCACAATTAGGTACTTCCATAGCAGAACTGGTTTATGGAGAACCATTAAGGTTGTCTGGAGATCTTCTAATAGAAACTCCAAGTAGTCTTGATTGGGATTCTAGTTATGTAGATTGGTTCTTAGGAGCACTTAGAGATAAGATGTGTCGTTTAGCTCCGACCAAGACTAGAAAAGCAAAATCCAAATACTGTGTGTCCTCTGATCTAAAATCGGCTTCGCATGTGTATATAACTAATGAAAATAGGAAGAACTGCCTGACACCATTTTATAAAGGACCATATAAGGTCAAGAGGATGACTGAAAAGAATGTCATTATAGAAATAAATGGCATTGAAGATTGTGTTACGTTGGATCGTTACATTCCCCAGTTTATCTGGATAGACAATATCACTGAATTAACAGATGCATTGAATGACCGTCGTTCTATGGACGAATCTGATGTGTGCAATCCCACCACACAGGCACATAATGAAATGCAGGACTCAGAAGATGCGTTGTCTAATATAGTAAAATCTTATTCTATCAGTTCACAGAATAAAAACTATTTGGCAATACCAGATGATATGGAAGAACCAGTTAAAACTGTACCGGGCGAGATGACCACTTCAGGGACGCCATTATGCACAACTCGTTCTGGAAGAGTGCCACGTCAGCCGAAGCATCATGATTACGTCTATTACTAGCCGTCTTTTTTTGAGAAGTTGGTGTATGTGGAGGAAGATAAATCCTCCGCCAAATGTAAAATAACATTAACTGCTAAATTTAAACCACCATGGCTGATTGTAACGAATTTTATTTAAAAAGAATTTTGCCTTTTTATTTTCCATAACATTCTTTGTTTAAATACTTGATTTTGAATTGTGCGTCATTTTCAGTTTTCGAGTGTCGCGCACCTCGACGGATTGTATCATCTGTTGGTTTGCTTCGATTTTCACACTTTTCTCTATTAAAAACGGATACATATTAACAATATTTTTCTGCTAAAACTGCCTCACCATTTTGTTATTGAAGCACACATAGAAGGGACGTTCTGGAACAGGTAATTTGATTATTCTGTTGTTCACGTATATCTCCTTCCACATTATTTGATCGGGAGTTCTAGCGAGAAAACTTTCGCATTCCGATTGCCCAACATTAAGTGTCGATTTAATTATAAAACTAACCAGACATGGAAGCTAATATTAAATTTGAGGACACAAGTAGGTTAGTACAGGATATTGCGGATTTGAATTTAGCAGATGCGAATTGAAATATAAGCATATCAGATTCTACTGTAAATTTTAGGACTACAAGCGATCTGGCATCTATGGGGTTCTCAGACACGAATAGGTTAAGAGCCTCTACACTGTTACTATGTCATAGTAATCAAAGTTAAAAATTCAAAACGGATAAAACAAAAAAATTGAATGTCAAATACTGTGATTTATTTTAAGCCGGGAACTCTAATGTTTGCAAAAGCGTATGAGGTATTGCGCACCTAATAACAAATTAGTTCAAATATAGTGCAGCAAATTATTTAGGTGGAAAGACAGTGAACGTCAAAGCGACGCTTAGGTTAACAATAAGGAGAGAAAATAAGAGATTGTAACACGCGGCTCCGTGTTACAACCCAACGATGTTTGATACAGTGCTCTTTAAGGTCAAATAATCTAAATCTGTTCTTATAAAATATTTCTCTTAACTGTGATTTTAGGAACAATCTCTGTTAGTTTCAAGCAGTTTTAATCGATATTTCTTGAACTGCAATTTTATTTGTAATTAATAGGGTTTTTATTAAATAAACAGAACCGCGCGCGATCCGCGAGGATCACGCGGTGGACTATTGTGTCACTGCGGATTTATTTCGCTTAGTTGGATTATTCGTAATTTATGTGAAGGATTTACTGTCCACATAGAAGAATAAATTAATATATTGACATGAATTAAAACCATAGCAAGCAGTGAACTAAAGTTTTATGAGTTTTTATCATTGAAGTCTTTATACGGTTTACATATTCAATTTTAGTGATGACTATTAACATCAACTCAATCCATATCATCATGTATTTTCAATCGAGTTTTATCATTGAAGTCTTTATACGGTTTACATATCCAATTTTAGTGATGACTTTTAACATTGATTCCATTCATGTCATCATGTATTTTCAATCGAGTTTTTGTCATTGAAGTCTTTATGGGGCTTACCCCTTCATTTTTAGTGATAACTTTTAACGATGACTTTTTCCATATCATCATGTATTTTAAATCGATGGTATAAATACAGTTCAATTCAGACATTTATATGCGAATAACTGATTGTGCATAAAACATTTCTCTTTGTAAACATAAATCATTTTAACTTTTGTCGTCTAGAAGACGGACAATTTAGTTTAACTGTGAATGGTGTTTAAGACCTATTCGTGCATTAAAATCTGTTTTATTGTCGACCTACACATGGTCAGTGTGGACTAACTGTGAATTATATTTCTATTTGCAACATTATATCTAATATATGTATGAAACCAAGTTTCGGTTTTCTCATATCAACCATCCGAAAAGGATCAGAGACTGATTAGGTGCACGGGTAGTAATAATAGCCACCATTGATATGTAGGACGGGTATAGAATCACGAACTAGATAGCAACCCCGAAAAATACCCCTACATAAATGGTGCCCCGGTTCGTCGAACTCACAGCCAGTAAGGAATTAATAAACATCTATATTTTGAGAAAATCAAGCACTTTGGATGAAGGCCACTCCACACGTTATTGCCTCGGAAACGGCTGCACATTCCCGCGCACAGACGCGACGTTAATGTGGGCGCGGTCACCCTCAACAACTCAGGAGGATCCGCCCATGGGAGGTTCGGAAAACTGCTGGGGTCAGCCTCCTCTGCGGCAGTAGAGGCTGAGCACCAAAGATCGTTGGTCGCTCCACGTCTGATGGCTCGAAGCACCATGCTTTCGCAGTAGAGCGCAATCAAACTATAGTATTTACAGCGACGGCTCCAGTCAAGTCATGCTTCAAACGCCCCAATGCCAGCAACCAGTCTCATCGTCAGTTGCCACTATCAACACCTTTTCTCATCCGTGACGCAACCTCTGGCGAATTATTTCTCATAGACACTGGATCAGATGTGAGCTTACTACGCCACAATTATTTCGAACCTACCCACCCAGTCGACACCAGCAATCTGACCTGCGCCAATGGCTCCAATATAGCGACGTTTGGGGTACGAGTACACACAATCTCGTTCTCCAACTCAAAAAGATGTTTCAAGTATCCTTTCATCATTGCCAATACGACAAGAAACATCATTGGACGTGACTTTCTCGAACACTTCGACCTTACCATTCGTCCAAGAACACGAGAGATACGCACTGCAGACAATCAGTTGCTTACATCAGCGCTAAAACATACGACTCGCGCCGAAGCAGTCTCATCCATACAGCTTATTCCTTCAGTTCCTCATGTACCGCAACTGGACGATGTTCTGAAACGTCATGAAGAAATTTTCAAACCTATTTCCTTCATGCCCGATCTCAAGAGGAAGCGTGCCATCACAGCCCACCGTATCATCCTGTCGAAACCACTTCCTCATCCTTCACGAGCACGTCCATTGGCACCACACAAACATAAGGCTGCCGAGCAAGAATTCGCCACGCTACGTCAACAAGGCATCTGTACACGATCCAGCTCACCTTTTGCGTCGCCTGTGGTAGTAGTACCAAAGAGTGAACCAGCAGACATTCAGGGTGTGCGGGGATTATCGTATTCTCAATTCTTGCACACAGTCTGATTCGTACATCCTGCCAAATCCAGCTGACCTACTCAGATCTGCTATCGGTCATGCTGTGTATTCAAAACTTGACCTAGTGAAAGCCTACTATCAAGTACCGATGGACAAAGACTCCGTATCATATACTGCACTCAGATTCACCGGAGGTGGCACTCACGAATATCACTATATGCCTTTCGGTCTCAAGAATGCCTCGCAAACATTCCAACGCGTTATGGACGAAATACTAGATGGTCTACCATTTGTAATTCCATATTTAGACGACATCCTGGTATTCTCCAACTCAATGTCCGAACATATACAGCATATTGAGATCCTGCTCACACGTCTAGCAGACTATGGCCTCCGACTTCATGGCAACAAATGCGTCTTTGCACAGAAATCAATTGAATTCCTCGGTCATCAAATTTCCGAAGAAGGCATGACACCTATACCTGCTAAGGTTCGTGCTATTCAAGATCTACAGCCTCCAACCACCGTTCGAGCATTACGACGATTCATGGGCAAGATGAACTACTATTCTCGATTTGTACCCTGCCTTGCCAAGATTCTGGCACCTCTTCACAAATATCTCGTGCCAGAAAGCCGTTTCGTCAAGAAATCACAACTGATTCAGCTCAACGTGGACGACATGCAGGCTTACGAGGATGCCAAAAGGGCCTTATGCAAAGCGACCATGCTACATTCTCCTGATTGGTCTCAACCTTTTGAATTGATCACTGACGCATCCGACGTTGCCATAGGCGCAGTACTTCAACAGTCCATCAATGGCATACACCAACCTATCGCCTTCTATTCGCAAAAACTACAACCTCGCGAGACGCAATATGATACATTAGGGAAAGAGTTACTTGCAATCTACCGGTCGATCCTACACTTCCACACCTATCTGGATGGCCGAAAGTTCAAGATCTACACAGACCATCTTCCTCTACTCCCGATGCTCAGAGGAAAGAAAGAATATTTATTTTAACGACGTGTCTACTCACAACTTACAGGAATACACGAGTATTAATATGAAGTCACTCATTTCAAATGATCAGAAAACGTGGTAGCAGACTCCTTAAACCGTCCTGCAGAATTCTGTGATTCTATCCTGTTTCCTTCAGCTATAAGCACTCAGAAATTGCAAGCAGCTCAGCAAGATGATCCATCACTTCGGACATTTGATGTCAATCGCCTGAAAACATTTGATTATGATGGAACTCTGCTGCAGTGCAAAATAGCTGGCGTAGGCCCTCGGCTGTTTATACCTGAAAAACTCCGTTACAAGATCTTCGATGTCTACCATTCAATGCGCGACCCATCTGGCGAAGCATCAGTGGAAATTCTATCCAGAAAGTACTTTTGGCCTGGCATGCGGCGAGATGTCAAAAAGTGGTAAGTATAATGTCTAGAATGTCAGAAATGCCAAGTGATGAGACACACCAAAACGGCGCCACAAGTCATTCAAGTGCCCAAAGTCCGGTTCACGCACATACACGTTGATCGGGTAACCTTACCTGCCGTGAACAATATGCAATATCTACTGTCAATACGGGATCGCACCACTCGATGGTATGAAGCCATACCACCGCCAGACATGAAGCAAGACACTGTCAGTTATGTTATAGAACTCAATTGGTTTGCTCGGTTTGGTGCTCCAGCTGAAGTGACAACCGATCATGGCGCACAGTTCCTCGGCAAAGAGTTCGCAGCACTACTGAAATACTATGATGTCAAACACTTCGGGACCGCGGCTCGCAATCCGAGAGCAAATGGTTTCGTCGAAAGGCCACACCGGGAACTAAAAGCGGCACTCAAGGCTAGTCCAGAAGAAAAATGGCTTGCGGCTTTACCGGAAGTACTCCTATCAATGCGTACAATACCTCGTGAGCCGATCAAATATAGTTCCGCTGAAATGGTATTTGGCGACTGTCTACGGCTGCCTGGCAAACTAATCCGATCACGCTTTAAAACTGCAATAACGATGTACGATCTGACATTCCTGTTTCCACTTCGAAGTTAACTACAATATAACGCTCAGAATCGGCCGATCTGTCCTACACGTCAGCAACATTGTCCAATTTATAAACGCAAAGATTTTGATAGCTGCAAATGGTTCTTCGTCAACAACGATATGGATAACAGGATTCTAGCAGAGCAATAACACCACCTGTAATGTTAGCCCCCTTCATTGTGCACTAATTTTCATTGTCGTTTGGTGAATGTAACACGCGGCTCCGCGTTACAACCCAACGATGTTCAATTTTGACAAATATGGTACTCTTTAAGGTCAAATAATCTAACTCCGTTTTTACAAATATTTCTTTTAACTGTGATTTTAGAAATAATCTCTGTTAGCTTCATGCAGTTTTAATTGAGATTACTAGAGCTGCAATTTTAATTGTAATTAATAGAGTTTTGTTTATTAAAGATACACACCCGCGCGCAATACACAGGGAGCATGCTGTGGATTATAGTTTCATAGAGGAATTTCTATTCTTCGTTGAATTATTCGCAGTTTATAAAAGTGATTTACTGTTCGCATCTAATTCTATATATTATAATTTTAGAGTACAATGGATTATTGTAATTAAATGTTTTAAAACCATAGAAAACAGTGGATTAATTATATGTGATGTTTTTTCATTGAAGTTTTTACACGATTTTATTCTACCCATCATCAGTGACAACATTTATCAGAGATTTTATTTATATCATCATATATTTTCAATCGGTTACATTTATTCAGCACAATTCAGACATTTGTGAAAGAATAATTGCTTATGTATAAGACATTCAACTTTGTTAACAGTGTTTCGTTTTGCTGCCGTCTAGAGCACGGACAATTTTGATTAGCTGTGACTTTTGTATAAGAAATTCAATTTTGTTAACAGAATTTCGTTTTGTTGCCGTCTAGAGCACGGTCAATTTGGACTAACTATGCATTTTCCATGCAACATTGTGTACAATACGTATGTGATCATTCGAATTAGCGTTCTCTACATCACACATCGGGAAAAGACCGGGATTGATCATAGCACCGATCTCAAACAGCAATTACCAACTCTGTATGGGAGATAAAACCACGTAAAGACCCTACATAAATGTGCTGAAAAACAATCATATATATATATATATATATATATATATATATATATATATATATATATATATGATAGTTGACTAACAGTGTTGCTTATATTTATATATATGTTTTTTACATACTTATATGTATATTATATATTTATATAAGGTGTGAATAAATAAATAAATAATTTGATTAAATTATCAAATAAACAGGAAGAAAAGCGTAACGAAAAAAAGAATAAAAATTATTATATATATATTTATATTGGTATAACTATTTATTTTAGTTATATGAGCATATATTCTTATGTAGTTATTTCTAGAAGTTGCTTAACTTCGCACTGTGCTTACTATTAGTTTGAAAAAACCATTCGTTTTTCCAGACTCTCTCTTTTTTTCTCTCTTTATTTTTAACCTAAACGTCACTCTGACGTTCACTCCCTTTCCACCAAGATAACTTGCTGCACTATATTTAACTGTTATATTTGAACTAATTTGTTACTAGGTGCGCAATACCTCATACGTTATTGCAAACATTAGAGTTCCCGGCTTAAAATAAATCACAGTATTTGACATTCAAGTTTTTTGTTTTATTCGTTTTGAATTTTTAACTTTGATTACCATGACATAGTAACAGTTCAGTTAACAAAAATATTCGATACTTTCTTTATCCCCTACAACATTCTGCACTCGTGATGAGATTATGTATACCTGGAATTTGAGGAAGCTGAATTTATAATGAGGTAAGGATTGGCACGCTTATTGCAAATATGTAGATTTAGTTGTTGGGTGAGGGTTCTCATGTGCGTTAGACATATGCATATATTTAGTTTAGTTACTGAGACAAATTCTTTGTTAAAAACCAGTGGTGAGTCAATAAAATAAAATATAAATATAACGGTTTTGAAACGAGGTTACCACATTTACTCAAATCTGTTATTGTGAGTATTGTGCTGTGTAAAGTTGCCTGAGTATGGTGCTGGAAAATTGGCATCGAAACAAAGCTGTGATAGAACTGCATTTCCATTGGGACAAATACAAACCCAGCCCGATCGAAGACAAAAAGGAAATGAAAAGTGTGATCAATCGGATCTTTGTGAATCTGTTCGTGCAAATCTAGAAACCGCGTACGCAAATCGCGAGATTGTGAAGTATTTTGGCTGTCTGAACAAAATCGGTTAATGACAGCGTTATTTTGGTTGTGGAGCTGCTGGTGAACAAAGATAGGACGAGGCGTATGTCTCGGCTGCTGTTCAGACATTTTACCAAAATGAAATCAGAGGCAGAATGCTTCGTCTTGTGGATCATCCTATGCGGGTAGTACACGTTGGAGCTGACTAGGCAGGCGTAGAATTATGCCATACAAGAGTTGTGATGCAGACGTTTTAATGGATTCACGAGTACGGAAACGCATGGCAAGCAGAACTAAAGGTAGTGCATCGACGCAGTTGCCATTAATGAACGAGGATACTAAAGCAGGTTTGAGTTCCCTATTCATTCTCTTTACCATACCGTTAGATTGGGAATGGTAGGCAGTTGTCTGGCATAAAGTACATCCCATGAACCACAAGGTGGTTTTGTAACGATCCGATGAAAAGCGAGTGCCTCTATCAGTAATGACCTCATTGGGAACACCATAATGGGATATTCAAGCAGAGATAAAACCGTTAGTGTCTTCGTCTGCAGAAATAGTGACAAGAGGTAATGCCGCATCGTGTAAACCTATCAATCATAGTTAAAAGGTAGCTGAAACCCTGAACTTTTGTCAGATGAACTATGCCGATGTAGACAATGGCTAGACGGGAAGTAGTTCGGAAATGTTGCAACTTAGAACGAGTATGTCGTGTAATCTTGATTTTCTGGCAAATTGCATACACGGAGACCAATTGTTTAACGTTCTGCCCAAGTCAGTGACCTCAGGCACGATCTGTAAGAAGTCAGACAGTCTCCTTGCTTCCTGGGTGACAAATTGAGTGAACTAAGTCGAAAACATTTCTCTGAAGGCTGGTCAGCAGTAATGGACTGTTGGGCTGCGTAACCGTGAAGTAAACAATAAGTAAACCTTCCCAGAGACGACATACAATCTTGGTGAGGTGAGAGGCTACTGATTTTGGAATTTGAGTGTCACCGCGCTACTCCGTTCGCAGGAGGGATGGCGCTAGTGCAGGTACTTTTGGGGTCACAGAGTTGACTGTGAATAGCGACGGAATATGTGGTTGTAGCGAGACGTCTGGCCTAGAAAGTGCGTCTGTAATGATGTACTGTTCGTCCTTGACATGAAAGATGTCGAATTGCCATTTGCTCAGACGAGACAGCCGTCTTTTCACTTTGGTAGTGTACTTGGAGACATTTAAAGTCGCGTTTTGAAGTGCGCTATCTAATGATGCATGATTGGTGAAAAAAACAAATCCACTGCTGCCAATGATGCTGATAAAATGGCGTACTGTACCGTGGATGGCGGGGAATTTTCGACCAAAATCGTCGTATCTTGTTTCTATAGGTTGGAGAGAATACAAAGTTAAAACTGATATGCTTCCGAACTCCGTCGATCTCTTGTTCCAAAGTGGCTCCAATAGTAAACTCAGAAGCATCTGTCGTGTGTGGACATGGTCATTGAAAATTTGGATGTGTTAGCATTGTATCATTTGCTAACGAGTGGATGGCGGGTCGAAGTAATTCCTTGTCTTCAGTTGACCAAGAAATTATGGAGTTCTTGATAAGTCCTTTTCGATTCCGAAGGTGCCTACACAACGGATAAAGTTGTCTTGATAGGCCGGGAAAGAACTGGTGTTAGTAGTTTAGGGCCCTCAAACTTTTATGCTACTTAATTACAGTCTTTGGTGTCTTTATATTCTTGATTGAATTTGCCTTGGACGGCAAAGGTTGAATACCATTGTGGTGTGATACGAAGCCCGAGAAAGTCCTCGGATTTAGTTGCAATCTGCGTCTTGTCTCAGTTAAACTTGAGTCCGTGGTTGGATAAGTTTGAAAGGAAATTTCGCAAATGCTTGACATGAGATTCTAAGTCTGGACTGAATAACATTTTCGTTGAGATATGACATTCAGTAAGCGGCGTCGTCACGAAGCATGTTGTCCATAATTCTTTGAAATGTCTGTGTAGCACACTTAAGTCCAAAAGTCATGTAAAGATATTCGAAAAGGACAAATAGAGTGATGACCGCAGTGTTTTCAATATATTTTGATGCTACCGGGATGTGGTGGTTGGTTTGTCTAAAGTCAATCACTGAGAAGAAATTGCTGCCGTTGAGTTTTTCAAGTAAAGTGTTAATATTTGGAATAAGATATTCATTGGATTTTGTCACTGAATTTAACTTGCGGTAAACTCCACTGGGTCAGTATGATCCGTTTGATTTGGAGACTAAGTGCAGTGGTTACGCCCATGAACTTTTATATGGTCTGATGATTTCCTCTTCCGGTAGTCTTGAAAATTCCACTTGAGCAGCTTTCAGTTTAGCAGGGGCCAGTGGTCGCTTCTTGAGTGCAATAGGTTCTCCTTCTGTGACGATATGGAGCATCGTGTTGGAGACTCGTAGCTCTGACATAATAATATCAAAAATCACCTCGTGTGCTCGAAGAGCAGCTGATTTTTCTGCTGAAGGATTCACTAGAGTTCGCTGAAATTACCTGTGACTCCAAACGCTCTGAGGTATGTGTGCAAAAACTTTGCTGAAGTCCAGTGGAGAGGTCAATGATCTTTTAATTGGCAAGATCAACAATTAGCCAAAATTTCATAAGAAAATCAACGCTTATTATGTTGTGTGAGACATTGGCGACGATGAAGTTGTGGGTAAATTCAACTCGTAAACCTATATTGAGTGTGCGATGCAGGCAGCCATAAGTAGGTATGGGCTCCTCTGTAGTTGTTGCAAATAAAATGCCTAGAAACATCTCAGCTATTGAATCTCCCTTGAGAACTGAGACTGCTGCACCTGTGTCTACGATGAATTCTTCGCCAGTTCTGAAATCAAAGAAGATGCAGAAGTTCTTTGGGCTGTTTACCCGGGTCATACAAACAAATAGACTGGTCTTCGCGACCAACATTGTCAGTTTTGCTGTCTATGTGGCTTATTCGGCGTGGACAAAAAGAGTCAATAGGAATGTCAGATTATAAGTGGTGCCGTTGATGCTGCTGATGCGAAGAAAGTACATCCTTCTACTTACTGCGCTATAAGTTTCCCGAACCTGATGCTCTATTGCGCCTGTTTTCTGTTGTCTTTCCCGTTAACTATGGAAATTGGCATTCATTCGTAAATTCTCCTGAACGGCATAGACAGACTTGATATAATAAAAAAATTTCTGGTGATTGTAGCACCAGTTTTTCAGGGCATATCTTTTAAAAGATTGCGGGGATCTAGATCACCGCCTACTGTTATTTCGTGTTTTGGGTGGAAAACTGTGTCGTGCGTTCACCGGATTTAGCTCGGATTTCCCTATGGCCAATTGTTCTAGAACTTTAGCCATGTTCGCTTTTGCTCTCTCTAAAGAGGTGATTCTATCATCCTGCTGGGAAGGACGAAAAGATGACGAATTTAACTTAGGTTCCAAAACCCTCAATTCTAATTCATCTATTGAGAGAGAGAGAGAGAGTTGGGGAGCTATCTGGCGAACAATTTTAGTGACTGGGGAAGATTGTTAACAAAAACAATCTTAGCCTCATGATCAAAAACATTGGTTTTATATCAACGTTTTCGCAATTCCCTTAAAATCTCAATGTGACCAAGGTTCGGCATGTCTAACTGCGCATATTTATTTATTATCTTCTCAGTTTCAGTGGGATCCAGCAAAGATTCTACTTCATATTGAAGGCCCAAAATGGGATTTGGTAGTTTTCTTGTTGGATGTGTTGCGATTCATGTAAGAGGTTTTGCGTGGTAGCTTTTTATTAAGCTATGCTATGCTATTCCTACATATGCCTGCTAGCTGACGTCGGAAGAAATGTGTTTCGTGGGCCGTGCTTATAATCAGTCTCAATTTATCTTCCAGTGTCATGATGTGAGAAAGCTAAGTCGCAGTATTAAACGTGAATTATGAACAAGGTTGCAAAGTAAATTAAAATTCACTGTTAGTCAGAATTGACCATGTTCTAGATGGCAACAAAATATTGGTTACACAAGGTAGTATCTAGGCACACAAACAAAGAGTCATTAAATCACGATAAATAAGTCCAGAATGTCTTAGTAGTGTATTTACTGTTCATTGAGAAACGATTAAAAACACACAAAATCCAGGCTTTGACCGTTAAAACACATTAATCCACTGCATGTTACCGGCGTATTGCGCGCGGGTGTGTATTATTATTAAACAAAATCCTATTAATTACAAATAAAATTGCAGTTCAAGAAATCTCAATTAAAACCGCTTGCAACTAACAAAGATTATTTCTAAAATCACAGTTAGGAGAAATATTGTCGAAAACCAGAATAGAATATGTGACCCTAAAGAAAATCGTATTTGTCGAAATTGAGATTCGTTGGGTTGTAACGCGGAGCTGAGCGCTACATCCTAAGGGCCTCAAGCTTGGAATAAATCCGTCGCTGCAATTATGAAGGCAATTTAGCGAAATTCTTTGGTAGTTTTTGATGACTGTCATAATCTAGAAACGGGGGGAAAGCGGAGTCTACGCGCATAGAGAATAGCTCGCAATCTCCATCACAAACAGAAACATCAATATCTAAAATTGGACCAGACATTCTAACAATCTTACGGGATGTTAAAAGCATAAATTTATAAGCAAGATGAAATGTATAAAAATATGTGAAACGAAATGCTTTCCAAATTCAGCTACCGCAGTAGAAACTGACGGAATGAGGATCGACGCACACAGAAAACAAATGAAATTATATTCTTTCACAAAATCACAAGTCACGGTTTACCAGTTGTAAACAATAAAAAAATAATGTTTTCACAAAATCAAAAAAAATCAGCGTCCATATTATTCCAATTTGGCACAAAAAATGAGGAGATGTGTACAGTTTTTTTATAGTTTTGCACAGTTTGTACGTAGGAGAGAAAGTTTTTGAATTATAAAAAAACTTTCCCTAAAAAAATTTTGCTTTTCAAAGAAAAAGGCCAACGAGACCTTGACTCAAGAAAGATTCACAACCAGGGTAAAAAATGTGGTATATGCTAATGTCAATTTACTGTATTACAATGATAATAAAAATGAAAATGATGTACAGTCGATTGTATTTATGCCAAAAGTTTTGTGATTTGCTAACAAGTCTAGAAAACATTACTGTTCTCAGTATCCTGGCGCAGTCGCCGATTTGTAAAGCTGTACGACGTTACAAAGCAATGAGGTGCCAAGACGGCTGAGAATTGGTACTGTTTGTGGCCCTTATTAGGAGTGGAATTGCGTTCTCCGGCAAAGTTAGATAGTGTATCAGTGTCTAGAAGTACTCTTAGACACTTGTGACCGACCCTGGCTGGTGTTCATTCTATTGCGGCGTTGAAATCACGGCGAGAGACTGTGTGGAAGCTCAGAATTGTCTGGTTGATGATCTGCGACAACACCGTGGTGACAGTCACACGTAGAGTTCCAATAAATAGATGTTGCTCCGTCTCACTTTTTGCGCAGCGACAAGATTGGCGTGACTAGGTGACTCTGTTGTGAAGAAAGTCCAGAAGTCAACGTAGGTGAAAATTTAGTATGACAGGAGACAGCACGTACACGTAGTACGCAGAAGAAATCAAACGTCACTAGTTACTAGCATGGTAAATGCACCGTGATTATATACTGTTGAAATCAAAAGTTCGCACGCCCTTGGTTAACGGAAAATTTTGCTAGTTTTAATTGGTCCCGCGTAAATTAAATTTGAATTTATTTTACGCAATATGTCAGCGAATTGTTCTTGAGCCGTTACAATTCCTAATTGGGTTTTGCGATATTGTGTATCGGTAAATTTTGTCGGTAGCCATTTCCTGTAAGAGCATTTTATTAAATCCCTGTATAATATTGTAATAGATCTGTTGCATGCTAGTGCTTACAATCATCGATCAAATGACATGGTGGATAGCATCGTTGTAATTTGGAAACTGTTTTAGTGTGCACCGATGGAACGGGCAGGGCAAACTACCTTCTTACAGTTTTGGAAACAATGCGCAATTTTTATTGAGCATAATTGTGAAACTTTCAGGATAGTTGGTTCATGGAAAACCATTGAGATTTATTACTATGATCAAGATTGCGATCTTGATAAAAACACCTGGCCCTATACGAATAGGCATACGTTTGTCAGTATAAATTAAGCATTGTATAGCATTATAAAGTCAATTTGTCCAGTAGAAAGGGACAAAATATATCCATATTAAATTAAGTTAACAATTTATGTTTTACGTTCATTTTTTTCCACAGGATACTTGATATCAATAATTTATCGAAGAAATTATTTTTAAATAATGTAAAAATTTCGTAAATCCTATATTTAAATACTTTTCTGTATATTCAATGTTTCTTCATGCTAGCTTTCGGTTTTCGTATATTAGTTTAAGCATGCAGTTTTCGATTGTAAGAGCAAGTCTTGCACTATCTCCTAAAATTATTCATGAATTGACCATTTAACAATAAAGTTCCAATAAAACTATTATATCCAAATTATATCTTTTTATTTAATGCGAGAATCTGAAAGCCAATGATTAAGGATTTAGGCTTTGCAAGTATATAATCGAAAAAAAGATTGATTGCTGATACGCATAAGATTTCGACTCATAATACCGATTTTATGATTAGAAAACGTTTTGGTGGATATTGTTTCTTTTATTGCCATGGAAGCCAGTCTCAAACAAGAAGAAGCAGGGCAATGTAACTAAGTTAATAGGAGTAGATCAGCTAATGAGACTGTAATAATATCCGCAATGGCACCTCCCATGTTCGATAGACCTAGGGGGTTCTTATACTCCGAAGAGAACCGAATTGGAATCTGCATGGTTCTCGATATTTTATATCAGATATAGAGCCTCTAATGATTATAATTTACAAATATATAAACTCTTAACCCTGGAAAGTAATTGGGTGCTTAAAAGTAGAAAATCTTTATAAAACTATACATATAGGCTATGATAAATTTCAACGTGGCTTTACAAGAGTTTGCTCAAAAACAAAGAAAAGTTTTTCCACGTAGTTTCTTATCTCTCTATGTGAAAAGAATTTGATGCATTAAAAACTTTCATAAGTATCAAAAAATCGTTCTATTCAAATTCTTTTTGCAACTACTTAGATGGTAGTAGGTTCACTACAGACTACTCTATATATTTTAAGGCTGGTGAATTTTTATCGTTGTGAGACCAATATCTCACGGGATTGAAGATTGGATCCGATTTTATTCAAAATTTATGCGTCTATATTGGTGATTGTAAGTTGTCAGATTAGTGTAGCTGCTGTTAATTGGAAAATTATCTTTGTTATGGATCCAAAATATATTAAGTATTCGATCAATAATATAGTATTTGATGATAATGATTTTAGTTAAATTTTATTGAAATTTAGATTGACTATTTATTTTTTTTCATCACAGGTGTTTTAAATTGGTTGTAGAACTGGTTTGAAACATTTATGCCACGTTTATTCAGTAGTTGATCATGCTAAAGAAATTGAACTAGGGCAAGTACTTGGTACAATATGTTATTGCATAAATCCATAAAAAAACATGAAAACGAAGATGTATGCGCTGAATCAACAATAAACATTGATATGTATGTATGTAATTTAAATACTGTTTGATGAGAACTAAATAGATATATATATATATATATATATATATATATATATATATATATGTATATATATATGCTAGTATGTATTAGATGCTGTAAATCATAAAAATAGTTCAGTTGTGACCAGAAGGATAAACCAAAGACAGCATAAACAGAAAGTATAATCTGCATTCATTTCGTGCTTACCGGCGACTCATCATAAGAAGCTGGTATTACGTCCTTTAACGACTATATATTTGATTGAAGAATGTGGGACAATATGGCAGTATAATCTACTAGACGAATGTGAAAAACTTGCAGTAGGGAAGCTAACATCATATAAAGTCTCGACAGTGCGACATCAACGCTAACTCACACTATATTATATATATATTTATATATATATATATATTGCCGTGTCTGTAGAGGATACTAACACTATGGTTATTGTGTCAGTAACAGATACTAATATTATATTACCGAAAAGATACATGGTACTAATAGTATGGTTGCCGAGTCGATACATGGTACCAACATGATGGATATCAATGAATGCTATAGTTCACCGAAATTGAGAATTAAAACTATTTCTGAACACCTGAATTGTGCATGAGATTATACTTTCCGTTCATGCTGTCTTTGGTTTATCCTTTTGATCGCAAGAGAACTAATTTGTTACTAGGTTTGCAACGCATAATAGATACTTACACATATATTAGTTCTCCGCAACAAATCAGTACTTAACTGTTATATATTGAATTGAATGATGTCATGCTTACCGCGAAATTTGATAACTGATATCGATCAAGACCAGAGTATATGGATTTACTGGAGTAAAAAGTGTTCAGAAATAGTTGTTATTCTCAATTTCGGTGAACTATAACATACATTGATATCCATCATGTTGGTACCCCTTATCCACTTGGCAACAATACTGTTAGTACCATGTACCTTTTCGGTAATATAATTTTGGTATCGGATACTGATACAATAGCCCTAGTGTAAGTATCCTTTACAGACTCGGTATATATAATTTATATAGTAAGATAGCGTTGTAGTCTCATTCTCGAGACTTTATACGATGTTAGCTTCGCTACTACAGGCTTGCACATTCATCTAGGAGATTTTACCGTCCAATTATCTCACATTTCTCACCCAAATGTATAGTGGTTAACGGACGTAATACCGGCTCCTACTGATGTGTCGCTAGTAGGCACGAAACGAATGTGCATGAAATTATACTTTCTTTTCATGCTGTCTTTGGTTTATCCTTCTGGTCACAACCGAACTAATCTCTAGTTTAGTGCTGATAAAAAGACAATTTTGAAATCAACATATGATAATCAAAATCTGATACTGTTTTCTAAATAAAAATAAACTGTGAGTTGAATTAATGTAGTATATTTTTGCGTAACTTAATTAATCGAATTAACATATTTCTATCTTGTTTTGCTTTCCAATTTATATATAAAGATATGTTCATTAGTAGATATTTGAGAAGACAATGTGAAAGAAATGTTTCTTATATCTGATAAAATTTATTTTTTATTTTTGCACACAGGAAGGGTACAATGAATTTTATTAAAGCTCGTATTTCAAAAGAATTAACACCTTACTTAAAAAACTCAACGGCAGCAATATCTTTTCAGTGATTGACTTTAGAGTAGCCTACCACAACATCCCGGTAGCACCAGAAGGTATTGAAAAGACTGTGGTCATTACTCCATTTGACCTTTTCGAATGATTCACGGACAACATACTTTGCGACAACGCCGCTTATTGTATGTTGTATCTCGATGGCATAATGGTATTCAGTCCAGACGTAGAATCTCAAGTCAGGCATTTACGAAATTTCCTCTCATACATAACCAACCACGGACTCAAGATACATTGTGACAAGACGCAGATTGCAACTACATCCGTGGACATCTTAGGGCATCGTATCACGCCACAGGGTATTCAACTCTTGTCTTAAACTACTATCGCAAGTTCCTTCTAGGCCTTTCAAGACAACTTTATCCTTTGTGCAGGCACCTGCGGAATCGAAAAGGACTTAGCAAGAATTCCATCATTACTTGGTCATCTGAAGACGAGGAATTACTTCGACTCGCCATCAACTCGTTAGCAAATGCCACAATGCTAACGCATCCAGATTTTCAACGACCATTTCTACTCACGACAGATGCTTCTGAATTCGCTATTGGAGCCACTTTGGAACAAGAGATCAACGGAGTTCGGAAGCCTATCAGTTTCTACTCGCGTAATCTCCAACCAGTAGAAACGACATACGACACTTTTGGTCGAGAAATCCTCGTCATCCACGACGCAGTGCGCCATTTTATCAGCAACACTGGCAGTAGCAGATTTGTTGTTTTCACAGATCATGCACCATTAGTTAGCGCACTTAGAAACGCAGCTTCAACTATCGTCAAGTACCCTGCCAGAGTGGAAAGACAGCTTTCACGTCTAAGCGAATGACAATTTGACATCTTTCATGTCAAGGGCGAACAAAACTTTATTGCAGATGCCCTTTCCTGGCCAGACGTCTCGCTACAATCACCTTCGCCGTCGCCATTCACTGTCAACTCCGTGACACTCAGTGAACCTGCACTAACGCCATCCCTCCTGCGAACGGAACAGCGCAGTGACATTCACATTCAAAGATCAGTAGCCCGTCACCCAACCAAGTTCATATGCCGTCTCTGGGAAGGCTTACCAATTGTTTACTTCACGGGTACGCAGCCCAACAAGCCAGTTCTGCCGACCAGCCTTCAGAGAAAAGTTTTCGACTCAATTCACTCAATTTCTCACCCAGGAAGCAAAGCGACTGTCCGACTTCTCACAGATCGTTTCTGGGGTCACAGGCTTAGGCAGAACGCTAAACGATGGGTCTCCGAGTGTGCCATTTGCCAGAAAAACAAGATCACACGGCACACTCGTTCTAAGTTGCAACATTTTCGAACTACTTCTCGCCTAGCCATCGTCCACATCGACATAGTTCATCTGACAAAGGTTCAAGGTTTCAGCTACCTTCTAACTATGATTGATAGATTTACACGGTGGCCTGCGGCATTACCTCTTGGCACCATTTCTGCAGACGAAGTAACTAACGGTTTTATCTCTGGATGGATATCCAATTATGGTGTTCCCAATGAGGTCATCACTGACAGAGGCACTTGCTTCTCATCGGATCGTTTCAAAACCACCTTGCGGTACATGGGATGCACCTTACGCCAGACGACTGCCTACCATCCCCAAGCTAACGGTATGGTAGAGAGAATGCATAGGGAACTCAAAGCTGCTTTAGCATCCTCGTCCATTAATGGCAACTGGGTCGATGCACTACCTTTAGTTCTGCTTGCCATGCGTTCCCGTACTCGTGAATCCATTAAAACGTCTGCGTCACAACTCTTGTATGGCATGGATCTACGCCTGCCTAGTCAGCTCCCACGTCTACTACCCGCACAGGATGACCCACAAGACGAAGCTACCCGCCTTCGACTTCATTTCGGTAACATGTCCGAACAGCAGCCGAGACACACGCCTCGTCCAGTCTTCGTTCACCCACAGCTCCACAGCTGCAAGAGAGTACTCGTTCGCAACGACTACTGCTGTTGCACCACTACAACCCAAGTATCGCGGTCCTTACCCGATTTTGCTCAGACAGCCCAAATACTTCATTATTATGCAAGGCGCGACACCGACATCAGTAAGCATAGACAGGTTGAAACCGTTTATCGAACCGCCTGATCCTGAGAGGCGTTCAACCTTCTACACACGTCTCAGGCTCATCTGCCTACAATCTCAACCTAGATCTTTGCTATAACGCGTAATTGATTTATTTTTACATTAAGCATTTACGTATCAATACGGATCCTATATTGTTACACCTGTTACGTTATTTCTTCGTCACTATTGTCTCACGTGGCATAACCAGCTGTTCTTAGCTAACAATTGTGTAGCATTTTTGAACAGTTCTTTGGTATTATGCCATCTCTGAGGCAATGTTCGTGTACATATTTTTATGCAGTTACCTTTGATTTTGATGGTATATATTTTTACATTATAATGTATGGCTCACACCTGAGCTCACACTGCCTATTTTGGTATGACCAGCTACTTAGAGCTAACGCTTTCGTGTAGCAACACTAAGTAGTGATCAGCTTCATATCATGGTACAGGCCACTTTCAATGCATATCTCAACTTCATCATTTGCACAGTGACCACTCTACAAATTTCATGACCAAATCGTCCAGCACAAACTAGCTAATTTGGTCGTTTGTATTAGGTGTTGCGAACCTAGTAACAAATTAGTTCAGTTGTGACCAGAAGGATAAACCAAAGGCAGCATGAACGGAAAGTATAATCTCATGCACATTCGTTTCGTGCTTACTGGCGACTCATCAGTAGGAGCCGGTATTACGCCCTTTAACCACTATATATTTGGTATAAGAATGTGGAATAATAGGACGGTACAATCTCCTAGACGAATGTGTAAACCTGTAATAGTAAAGCTAACATAATCTAAAGTCAACGACAATACGACTTCAATGCTAACTCACACTATATAATATATATACCGAGTCTGTAAAAGGATACTAACACTATGGCTATTGTGTTAGTAACTGATACCTTTTTTAAATCGATGAGTACCGGATACTAACACTATGGTTTCCGAGTCGGTACATGATACCAACCTGATGGATATAAATTTATGCTAAAGTTCACCCCAAATTGAGAATTACAACAATTTCCGAACACCTGTTACTCCAGTTAAACCATACACTCCGGCCTTCATCGATATCAGTTATCACATTTCGCGGTAAGCATGACATCATTCAATTCAATATATTACAGTTAAATACTGTTTGTTGCGAAGAACTAATATATATGAAAGTATGTATTAGGTTTTTGCGAACCTAGTAACAAATTAGTTCAGTTGTGACCAGAAGGATAAACCAAAGGCAGCATGAACGGAAAGTATAATCTCATTCACATTCGTTTCGTGCTTACTGGCGACTCATCAGTAGGGCCGGTATTACGCTCTTCTAACCACTATATATTTGGTATAAGAATGTGGAATAATAGGACGGTACAATCTCCTAGACGAATGTGTATAAACCTGTAATAGTAAAGCTAACATAATCTAAAGTCAACGACAATACGATTTCAATGCTAACTCACACTATATAATATATATACCGAGTCTGTAAAGGATACTAACACTATGGCTATTGTGTTAGTAACTGATACCTTTTTTAAATCGATGAGTACCCGATACTAATACTATGATTTCCGAGTCGGTACATGATACCAACCTGATGAATATAAATTTATGCTAAAGTTCACCCAAATTGAGAATTACAACAATTTCCGAACACCTGTTACTCCAGTTAAACCATACACTCTGGCCTTCATCGATATCAGTTATCACATTTCGCGGTAGCATGACATCATTCAATTCAATATATTACAGTTAAATACTACTTGTTGCGAAGAACTAATATATACGAAGTATGTGCATTAGGGTTTTGCGAACCTAGTAACAAATTAGTTCAGTTGTGACCAGAAGGATAAACCAAAGGCAGCATGAACGGAAAGTATAATCTCATTCACATTCGTTTCCGTGCTTACTGGCGACTCATCAGTAGGAGCCGGTATTACGCCCTTTAACCACTATATATTTGGTATAAGAATGTGGAATAATAGGACGGTACAATCTCTAGACGAATGTGTAAACCTGTAATAGTAAAGCTAACATAATCTAAAGTCAACGACAATACGACTTCAATGCTAACTCACACTATATAATATATATACCGAGTCTCGTAAAGGATACTAACACTATGGCTATTGTGTTAGTAACTGATACCTTTAAATCGATGAGTACCGGATACTAACACTATGGTTTCCGAGTCGGTACATGATACCAACCTGATGGATATAAATTTATGCTAAAGTTCACCCAAATTGAGAATTACAACAATTTCCGAACACTTTTTACTCCAGTTAAACCATACACTCTGGCCTTTATCGATATCAGTTATCACATTTCGCGGTAAGCATGACATCATTCAATTCAATATATTACAGTTAAATACTGTTTGTTGCGAAGAACTAATATATATGCAAGTATGTATTAGGCTTTTGCGAACCTAGTAACAAATATATAGTGGTTAAAGGGCGTAATACCAGCTCTACTGATGAGTCGCCAGTAAGCACGAAACGAATGTGAATGAGATTATACTTTCCGTTCATGCTGCCTTTGGTTTATCCTTCTGGTCACAACTGAACTAATTTGTTACTAGGTTCGCAAAACCTAATACATACTTGCATATATATTAGTTCTTCGCAACAAACAGTATTTAACTATAATATTGAATTTAATGATGTCATGCTTACCGCGAAATGTGATAACTTGATATCGATGAAGGCCAGAGTGTATGGTTTAACTGGAGTAACAGGTGTTCGGAAAATTGTTGTAATTCTCAATTTGGGGTGAACTTTAGCATAAATTTATATCCATCAGGTTGGTATCATGTACCGACTCGGAAACCATAGTGTTAGTATCCGGTACTCATCGATTTAAAAAAGGTATCAGTTACTAACACAATAGCCATAGTGTTAGTATCCTTTACAGACTCGGTATATATTATATAGTGTGAGTTAGCATTGAAGTCGTATTGTCGTTGACTTTAGATTATGTTAGCTTTACTATTACAGGTTTATACACATTCGTCTAGGAGATTGTACCGTCCTATTATTCCACATTCTTATACCAAATATATAGTGGTTAAAGGGCGTAATACCGGCTCCTACCGATGAGTCGCCAGTAAGCACGAAACGAATGTGAATGAGATTATACTTTCCGTTCATGCTGCCTTTGGTTTATCCTTCTGGTCACAACTGAACTAATTTGTTACTAGGTTCGCAAAACCTAATACATACTTTGCATATATATTAGTTCTTCGCAACAAACAGTATTTAACTGTAATATATTGAATTGAATGATGTCATGCTTACCGCGAAATGTGATAACTGATATCGATTAAGGCCAGAGTGTATGGTTTAACTGGAGTAACAGGTGTTCCAAAATTGTTGTAATTCTCAATTTGGGTGAACTTTAGCATAAATTTATATCCATCAGGTTGGTATCATGTACCGACTCGGAAACCATAGTGTTAGTATCCGGTACTCATCGATTTAAAAAAGGTATCAGTTACTAATACAATAGCCATAGTGTTAGTATCCTTTACAGACTCGGTATATATATTATATAGTGTGAGTTAGCATTGAAGTCGTATTGTCGTTGACTTTAGATTATGTTAGCTTTACTATTACAGGTTTACACATTCGTCTAGGGAGATTGTACCGTCCTATTATTCCACATTCTTATACCAAATATATAGTGGTTAAAGGGCGTAATACCGGCTCCTACTGATGAGTCGCCAGTAAGCACGAAACGAATGTGAATGAGATTATACTTTCCGTTCATGCTGCCTTTGGTTTATCCTTCTGGTCACAACTGAACTAATTTGTTACTAGGTTCGCAAAACCTAATACATACTTGCATATATATTAGCTTCTTCGCAACAAACAGTATTTAGCTAATTTGGTCGTTTTCAAACACATTGATGGCGAACAGCCTGCCCAATTTTCAACTTAAAACTGGCAACTTCAGTGACAATCTACCATGAAATCCTCACGCTGCGGCTTCCGAACCTTACATTGCTCCATTTTGTCTCACGCGGCCACTTCAGCTAACAATTTGTATAGCAATTCCTAGTTGTTATTTGGCATCATATCATTGTTGAAGCAACCAACAAGCATAAATGAGCCCAGCATTTACGGTTAATTTTTTATAGCTCTCTGCCCTGCGTTTCTTATCAAGCCTTGCCAAGAGGAATGTTTTTCTTCCTTTCGGAGAGAAAATTGATGTAATGGCTCAAGAAAAATTCGCCGACATATTGCGTAAATAAAATTCAAATTTAATTTACGCGGCATCAATTAAAACAAGCAAAATTTACCTTTAACCAATAGCGTGTGAGCTTTCGATTTACCAGTGCCAGTCAGTTTTCAAGTTTTCTTTCTTCTGTGAACTACGTATGTGTGCTGTCTCCTACCATACTGACTTTTGACCTGCGCTGATTTCTGGACATAGTCAAAAAACACTGATTATAAGTAAATTTCAGCAAAATCAAGATTAGATCATGATTGCAATCGGCCAAAAGCGTGTTAAAAAATTCAGCCAAACTCAAATTTATCACAAAAGAGATTTACTTATGAAAATTTGACAGACGTCTATAAACCCTGAAATTGTAATGCCGCAATTTTGATTATTGTTTGTTAATAACTAACATCTATCCTTTCCCGTTTTCCGTATAGCATCCGACATAATTTCCATTAATTCATTTCCAGTTACATTATCCATTGATGATTTAAGACCTAAAACAACTTAATTTGAATTCACGATGGATGAGGCCGGAATCATACTAGTTCAAAATTCTCATTGATTCTTAATGAAGTGACGCGCGCGGTCACACGAAGGCACTGACAACCATATAAATCCTCTTAATAAATTAAATGAACATGATTGTAGACGTGTACGCGGTAAGAGCAAGAACAGAAATAAATGTGATTCCCAGATCTGACAGTAAAAAGAACAATAGAAACTGCTTGAAGGTGCGCAGCAAATTCATCGTGTTCATACAATTGACGAATAACAGGTAACATGTGATTAGTATTTAGTCAGTTCAGTAGGATTGTTTTCAATTCACACTTTATCACCAATGAAATTTGAGCATTGCAGTTAAATTAAATTAGAATAAATCTTAATGTTGATTTAACCTACTAAACGGGCGTACCGCTAAAGCAAGCCCTGTGTGCAAATTTACATAAAACAACTAGATAAGCTTAATATAATGAAGGTTGCGACCTTGACATAAACAACTGACCCATTACTTGCGTACATTTGCCAGTATTGTAAACGACTCGTCTGCAATTAAATGCCATGCGACGTTACAAAAAAGGTTAAGATCCGTGGAGGCTGAGATACAGGTACTCTTGGTGGCCATTATTAGGGCCGGAATTGCGTTCTCCGGCAAATGCCGTGAAAGCTAGGTAGTGCAGCTGTATCTAGAAATACTCCTAGACAACTGAGGCCTGCTCTGATAGACTGACTGCTGTTCCTTCTTTGTGGCGTCGAAACCAGAGGGTGAGTTGCTGTGTGAAGGCTCTGAATTGTCTTGATCAAGTTCTGCGGCAACACCGTGGTGACTGGTACACGTCGAGGTCCAATAAATAGATGATTAATTCGTATGACTAGTTGTGCAGCAACAAGATTGGCGTGACTAATATTCCAGTGACTAGGTGAAATAAGCGTTAAGGATGCTAGTCCAGAAGTCAGCGTAGGTAAACAGTCAATATGACGCGAGACAGCAAGCACACGTAGTGCACAGCAGGAGAAGTCAAACGTGCTAATAACAAGCATGGTAAATGCACCGTGCTTATATAATTTTGAAAGCGAAAGATCACACGCCATTGGTTAGTGACAAATTTCTCTTTTAATTGGTGCCGTGCCATTGGTTAGCGGCAAATTTCTTCTTAATTGGTGCCGCATAAATGAAATTTGAATTTCATTTATGCAATTGTTCTGAGCCATTATATCACTTTCTTCTCCAAATGGCATTCCCCTCGGCGAGGCTTGATAGGTAATGTAGGGCAGAGTTTGAACCCAGTTAAGCAAACTGGTTATTATTCTGCTCATAGTTATTAAAATTTTAAAATAGTGTAACCTATATGCTGGGCTGGAGCACGCTTGTTGATTGCTTCAACAATAATATGATGCCAAATAACCACTGTGATTTGCTAAACAAATTGTTAGCTTTTGTGGCCGGTCAAACCGCATGAAGCAAAATAGAGTAGTGTGAGATTTTGAGAGCCACATTGTGAAGATTGCAAGGTAGATTTGCCACTGAAGTTGCCAGATTCAAGTTGAAACCTGGGCAGGCAGGATCGCCGTCAATGTTTTTGAATACAACCAAAAAAACTAGTGTGCTCGACGTTGTAGTCATGATATTCGTAGAGTGTGCACTGTGCAGCTGATGAAGTTGGGATAGGCATTGAAAGTGGCCTTACTATGATATGAAGCCGATGACTACTTAGTGTTGCTACAAAAAGCGTTAGCTCTTAGTAGCAGGTCATACTAAAATAGACATTGTGAGCTCAGGTGTGAGCCATACGCTACGACAGAACAATGTAAAATGATATACATGAAAATCAAATGGTAACGATAAAAAGTGTACTCGAACATTGCCGCAGAGATGGCATAATACCGAAGAAATGCTACACAATTGTTAGCTAAGAATAAATGGTTATACAACGTGAGACAAGTGAGTGTGAGAAGTTACAGCATAAAATAAGAATTGAATGGTGTAGATAAGGCAATTCATCCATAAGTCTGGTATCGACTATATTGGGAACTCATCACGTACTGGCCAGAATTTGCCACGGACTGGGCTCATCGCGTAGACATGCTGGAAGGCTTAGCCAAGTTGAAAAGGATACTGGTTGTTTTGTAGCTTCAAATGAGCTGTATACTTCTCCGGCAGTTGAATAAGACGTTGAGTGCCCTGCTCTACATAACACAGCTCTTTACCATGGCAATCTAGTTTGCAATTTTTTATGTGCAATGCGTAAATCCGAAATTTATTTTAAACCAGCCAGTTGTGATGAGCCCGCTGGATAAATGGCACCGTGACTGGCCTGGTCTGAACGAGTGATTTGAAACTTCATCCCGCGAAAGTCGCGATAAATGACCAAATAGTACATGAAGAACGTTGCGAGCCTCAAATTAAAACTAAAGCCAGAGGTGATGATGAAGCTATGTCTTTCGATAAAGTTTTCATCGTCTCTCGTATACAGATTGTCTCACACTGGGGGTCGTGGTCTCGGTCTGGTTAACGTGACAATATTTCTTACTAATACGAAAAATATCAAGAAGATACAACTATTTCTAACAAAGATGTTAAAATTAGCATTGACTACTGGTTTTAATGTGACATTATCCGAAACAAATATGGCTTTATATGTTATTTCTGATATGGTGTCAATGCTAAACAAACGGTATTCCTCAGTTAATAATACAGAGAAGGTCATAATGTTGCAGTTCCCATTTAAGTACGTAGATTATGCTGGTATTTCTCCAATTGGTGTTGTCTTATCCGCTGTTGCCTCAAATTCGTTGACGTATGTTGATGTTATTGGGGCGAGTAGTGAAGCTTCCAGTGAAACCACGCCTCCACAACCAATCTTTACTTATTCAAAATTCGCGAATCTGGCTCATACGGTAATAAAATAGTTAGGAAAAAATAATTCTTTTTAAATCAATATTAGTAGAACATTACTAACACATATGCTGCCGTATGCATCTGTTTATCATTTAATAAAATAAACTGGACTAGTTTACTGTTTTATAATGAAAAATATTGCCCAAAATGGTTAAAGGGAAATTTTACAAGCCTGCATAACTTTCTTTTCAAAATTTTTATGAATATATATATATTTATATTAATATTGATAACCTTACATCTTGATTAAAATATATTCAATGATATCGTATCTACTAATTGTTGATGAAATTTTAACACGTCTTTATGTGTACAGTCTAAGGAAGTGAAATTTATGTCTACACATGTAAAAATTGCGCATCGAATAATCAATGAATGGCAGATAGGTTCTGATTAGATAACAGTAAGGTCCGTTTTCTTTCTTTCTTATTTAAATTTCCTCTTGAAAAATCGCATTACAGGAAATTCTTTTTTGAATTAAATCGTATTATGCAATAAAAACCTACAGAAACGTGAAATCTTCTCTTCATAAACAGATTTTAGACAAGCGTAAATGCAAGAACAATCACAATCTTAAGAACACCATTACGCAAGACACAATGCAAATTCTGATGAAAATTCTCCAACCAAACTATTAAATCCGAAGCAAGTTCAGACTGCAGCCAAACTATGATAATAACAGGTCATCAATAATTAATTTCAACAGACCTTCATTGATGGCGTTACATCCGTACTTAATAGACAATAGTCTGAGAAAGTCATTGTACAACACAATAACATATAAAATTTACAAAAATATATTTTATGTAAATGCAAAATCACTACGGTCAAAATAATGATACATTCATGCAATTACCTGTAAAATAAAACCACATATAATTGTTGTTTATGAAACGTGTTTCAATCTCAACACTTCAAAGTCAAATAGAAATTGCAAATAACACATTACGCACATCGTCACTTGCTCGCGCCCTCGCTCTGAGACGCATTGATGGGCTCATTAAACAGGTTATCAACAAACAAGCGCTCCACATCGAAAAACGCATCCGCTCAGCTCCTAACCCCCGGGCAAAGTTCGCCATCATCAAACACCAATTGTTGCAAAAGCCCAAAACCTCGTATATTAACTTCTCTCAGTCAGACAACCTCTGCTTTGCTAACGATTATCTGACTCACCTTCTCGACTCATTTTCCACTCCCACTCCGCCTGTTGAGATGTTAGACAACGGAGACTCCGAGAACCTACGCTGGTTCCATGTCTCTCCGGCTTCCGTCGCCCAGGCAATTAAAAACATTAAATGTAAACACCAATTTGATCAATATGGAGTCTCGGTCAGTATGATTGCCCTTCTAGGCTGGAACGTCTTCTCTCTGATTGCAGATGTTATTAATCATTGTCTCGAAACCACCTATCTTCCCCCGGACTGGCTCAATTCGACGATCTCTCCTATCCCTAAAAATGGCACTTCTTCGATCTCATCATTTAAAGATCTCCGCCCCATTACTATCGTCCCTTCTTTCACCAAAATCTTCGACAGGATCTTATACAACCTAATCTACCCCTCCATTAAGTCTCATGTAAACTTCTACCTCCTTGATGATCAACGTGGCTTTCTGAATGGCCGCTCCTCTTCCACCAACTTAGTTAGTGTTCTCGATCATTGCTACTCCTCCTTCTCTAAAGGGCTCCAGTGCACCCTCCTATTCCTGGATATTTCCAAGGCTTTTGACTCGCTGTCATTTTCAGCAATCGAATCCGCCTTACTGAGAAGCGGTATCTGCGGCAACGTACTCAATCTTATTAGTTACTATCTCCGAAACCGATATGCGACAGTAAAAGTTGGCAGTAGTCACTCGAGGCCAGCTCATATCAGATCCGGTGTTCCCCAGGGCTCCGTACTTGGTCCCATTCTCTTCAAACTTACGCTCGCGCACATACAGGTTGATGACAACCTTTTCAAACTGTTCAAATATGCGGATGACATGGTTATCGTATTTAGCAACTCCAAAACATCCAACTCCTTATCCCTTATATCGGAGCTCCTATCCTCGCTCCACTCGCAGCTTAGCAGAATCGGCCTCAAACTAAATCCCACCAAAACTCGCATAATGAAACTCTCCTCTGATCCATTCTGCTCTATCCCGGTTGCCAACTACCCCCTTGATATAGAAATAATAGATTCGGCCAAACATCTTGGCATTCACTTCTCGAAATCCCTTGACTTCTCCCTACACCTTACACACACTACCTCCAAACTCTTCAAATGGGCCCGTCTGATCTGTTTTAAGACTAACAATCCCACTCTTCAACTCACGTTATTCAAGGTCTACGTTCTGCCCCTCATTTCCTACGCCAGCGAATTCTACTGTCCTCTAACCCTCGCCTCCTCCTACACTATTGAACAGATATCCTCCAGATTTCTAAAACGAGTCTTCCCGAAATGCCAAAACTATAGGGAACGCCTTCTTCTGGCAAACCTTCTTCCGCTTTGGTTCACCCGTCACCTTCGCGTCATTTCTTTTATCCACAAGATCACAACCTGCTTACCACTCTCCAATTTTGCCCACCCCAGTCACCACTATGCCACACGTTCTAGTAACTCTTCTATCCAAGCCTACCATACCCCCACCATATTTAAAAAAATCTATCTCTTCTCCAAAGCCACTAATGTCTTCAACGCTCTCCCCACAGACATAAAACTCCTACCCCAGCACGAATTCAAAAAGGCAGCCCATCAGTACTTCTTCAACAAATTTCTTTGTGATACGACCGATTGGAAACGAAACTGGTTCCTTCTCAATCCATAACATTTACTTCACCCCAGGCTATCCTCTTAACTAACTTCGTAGGGTTAAATCCATCAGGCAGCCATCTTCCACTCTACCTCTCTTGTCTTATTCTTTTCTTCTAGTTTCACTAATACCACCTCTCAGCCCATTCCTAACCCCATTATATCCACGTTGTGGATACTCTACTACGTTTTGCTCATCCAACTCTTTTCTTTCTTTCTTGTTTCAGCGGAGGACCGGAAACCCAACAGCCCTACCGATCCACCAAAGGTTCGCTTCGGACTTCGACTCTCCCTGGTCTTCTTTTAATCTCGATCACGTTCTACAAATGCCTGTGATCCTTGCAAGACTCGCTCGCCTCAATCCTGCCGACTCCATCAATTCATTCGTCACGACAATGGACTCCAACGGTCGACGTCTACCTCCGGGCCGCCATCTTTTCATCTTCATCTTTGTTTTCGATCTCACATTCACCTTGAAGATCTGATACTTCACGGACTATCTCCAATTGATCTTGTCTAGTCAAATGGAACTTTGCTTATATTTATTTTTCACCAGATTGAACTATCTTGATGTTAATGATAACTTTTCCCCTCCCCAACCCCTCCCCCTGCTATTAAATACTTTGCTAGTCACAATTCCACTCACCTCCACATATCCTACCCTTGATTTGCTATTTCAATGATTGGGCCAGTTGGCCTTTGATGCCAAATAAATGTATTATTATTATTATTATTATTAATTTGAGCTGATAGAGTAACTTGAATGGTAGGTGGCACGGCAAATTATCTGCATAACACATTCTGCTCTATACATACTTCCAAACGCAGCATTGAGACTATCGTTATAAAAATTTCACTGCATGGATTTGCTTTATTGTTGGCATGTATATATCGTACATCTTCAACTAAAGTTCTTATTGATATGATATTTTTAAACATATTGGAGAAAAAATTAAACTATAAATTTTATCCTATAGAAAAAAATATGAGACTTTATTTTCATTGATTACTTACACCATCGCTTATACTCTACTAACGTTATTTTCAATTGTTTAAGTAAATTTTTAATTATTCTTAAAGTTGCTCAATCAACCTGACTGGACTACTATCTTGACTAATGAGAACAAAGCTATAGATAATACACTCTGCAATTATATACCACAAGGCGACCACGAACATCTCTTTTCACAATAACAATCAATGCACCTGCAATTGGAGATTCACTCAAATTGCTTAAATGTACAGACTGGCTACGTAAATGTTGAATCTCTTTACGCAGTGCTGTCCTTCTTGTTGTGGAATTGACCGAATTTTTCTTGTGCGGACAATTTATAACACTCCTAGGTCGGCAAAATCTTGAATTCTATTCATTTTCAGGTGCTCTGATTATTGGCCTCGATTGATGGGTTCTCACTTTCCCTTATTTTAAGCCTTCTATCATCTGATTATCTATACATGACGTTGGAAAAAGAACAATGGAAAATCTTGTTCCAACGTCATTTTCAAACAATCAGCTGATGGAAGTCTTAAAAAAGAAGGGAAAAGTTAGAACCCATCAAACGAGGCCAATAATCAGAGCACCTGAAAATGAACAACATTCAAGATTTTACTGACCTAAGACTGGCTACTATTTAGACAAATCAACAATATGTACATTATTAATGAGAATGCATCACTATCAACCTATCAATAAAATAAGACATGCATCCGAAGAATCAACATAGAAACTTACCTCATTTTTCATTAAGCCTGCGTCATAACTACTACAACATAGAAATAAACCATTTCGAATTCTGGAAAACTTGCCAGCCATCCCTATAAAGTTAACCAAATAAATAGACTACAAGGTTAAGTAAAAATAGACATTTTACCGAAACAAAGGAATAATTTTTAAAGGAAACTAGTCATATTCTCTAGTCATAAAGGAAATCTTTAATAACAGGAATGGTCTATATATGTGAATAAAAAGTTTATAAACGTTTCTAACTCCGACTTTGTCAATTTTTTGAATTCGTATCTAGCAGGCAAACGGCCAAAGGAATCACACCCTCCATTATTGTTACTTCAGTGCAATCACTTAAACTGCCTGAAGCTCAAAAGTATCTCAGAAGATAAAATTGTGTAAGCCATGCAAGAAAAATCTAAGCGCCAATTGGGCCAATCCATCATCTCTATTAACATGCTCCTTCAATCAGTTAGCGAATAGAAACTGTTGGTCTGTAAATATAACACGCGGATGTCCCAAAACATCATGGTTGAAATGCAATTGATAAATTTCAAACAGTTCCCAAAAACCAAAATATCTATTTAATTAAAAGATTTATGTTTCAATAGCTAACTAACCTGTAATCACTAAAGTTCTAGTCAATATAATCTATAAACTGATTGAACCACGCTTTTAATTCAGCCTCATCATTCAAAATCTTTTATGATCAATCTGATAACTGAAATACACAATACTCCATTTTAATTCAACGATATTATTGCCATACTTCTAGCGGTTTCTAAGGCTATTGATACAGTATGTAAACAGGCAATTGATAAGGAATACAATTAAACATTAAGTGATTTCGTGAGTGGTGGTAACAATTATTTAAATCAAGTTTTCTAGCTTGAATTAAACAACAATCCCTTTTTATTTAACCAGTCGTCGAACAAATTAGCAAACGTACCGCCAATCACACGCACTGACGCGTTTCGACCTTCCATGATCATCATCGGAGTAGGATGGAAAACTGATCAGAGAGGATAAATCCGCATTACATGTATATGGAAAGCAAAATTAGATGTTCAGCTCTCATCTCTAATAATCTTGCATACATTGTTTTTGACTGGAAATGTCAGCTGCACAATTTATATTCAGTCACGAACATTAACTGTTTGTAGCTTTCGCCACACATGTATATAGGTAATAAAAGTAAACATTAATTTATTGCGCAGGTGGTGGCACTTCATGCTCGTAAACTTGATTTAAAGAATAGTTAAGCAACTTCCGGAGATAAACTTATGCACAGTTACACTAGAATATATTTTTAAATGTCTGTCATAAAGGCAGTCCTTTGTTACACTATACGTAGTGTCATCGTTGTCCATTAAATTCAATATTAGAAACAAATTACATTAATATTGTATTAAGTTGAATAAAGAATGCAATTAATTTAATGCAATAAATTTAAAAGAATACAACATTTGCTCAATCAAGTCATAAATTCACTTCTAACTTCGAATTGAACGTTTAACTTGCGTGCAACTTGCTCTCGCAGCAGGAGATAATGCATAATCAAATGTAAGTTTTATTAATTTTACTCTTATTCTTAATAACTACCAATAAAGAGTTTATATCTTTTCCCACCATATCTGGTCTCAGATATTTTATTCTTAAAAGTAAATTGCATTTATCAATAGTACATATTTTTATTTCTTATTTACAAAGATTTTTGTCAATCAATAAATGAACAACATAAAAACACAATATTGTAAATTTTACAAATTTACGAAAAAGGTAACACATTTCCAGCAAGACTCCCAAAAGAATTTGGATTGATCGACAAGAATCCTTTTTACTGTTGTCATATTGAAAATTGTCCACTGATTCAAGTAGAATACTTTTATACAGTAGCCTAATTTCTTAATTCATATAGATTTCTCTTAAGAAACTGTAGTGCGCAAACATATAGGTTTCAAGATAAAGGACTAATATGGTTCACATCTTTCAATTGTACAACTACAATCCTGTTTGACAAACAATTTTATATTATATTTCAAGATTGGCCTAATCTAATTACTAAATATTTCTAGTTTTCAAAGTTTACGTAGCGCAGCCAACATATATTTTTTACATATCGCTTGGTAGAAGCAGAACGCTGAATGGTTATGCCTAAATATTTGATTTCTTGTTGAAATTTGATCTCAAATTAAAAATAGCATCATGAAAGCAAGCATAGTTAAATTCTGTCCTATTACTGATTTTTAACGCTTGTGTTTTTAGTTAATAAGCCTTAACCCTAGTGTTATTAAGTACTTAATCAGATTATATGTGGCTTATGTTATGTTATACTTAGAGAAGTCAATATTGTTTGATTGATTGGTAAGACTATTTTAGGTTATCATCATGGCATTTGCCGGTGAATCTTTCTCAGGCCCTGTTAAATGCCATCAACAGTACTGCTTATCACTTCTGAGTTATTAGTAACGTTGCACGGTGATCCAGCCAGAGCGTTAAAGTGTGGCTTGACTAAAAATCCAATTTTTTCTACGGATTGAACTATATAATTCGTTGGCTTGACCCGAACTGTTATTTTTCAAAATTTTAAAATTATGCTCAGATTAGACAAGCTTTCAGAGATGAGATGACCCGTAATAATAAAAACTGATACTCTTGCTAATTTGAAATCCTGACTATTTATCTGTGCAATAGATAGTTCCCGTCGACAAAATTTCCTCGTAGCCTACGAAAGCAGAAATTTATATCGACTAAATCAATGAATTTGCATCATAACACCAAGTTTAGTTATCTAATTACAACAGTGTTACTGATTCCTTGGTGCGCTAACTATTGTAACGTTGTCAATAAGTCAAAATATGTAGGGCAAAATGTACTGTTCGTGGCTCTTAATGGGGTCTTGAAGAAATTAAATGGTATGTTATTAAATTTGATTGCGGAGGATCAGCTTCATATTTTCCAATGCCGCGATTTACGTACGCGGGTAGTAGCTTTGCACGGACAGTTTCACAAAGATCCGATTGATCACAATTTCCAATTTCGTATTGTCTTCGATCGGGCTGAGTTTGTATTCGTCCCAATGGAAATGCGGTTCTATCACATCTTTGTTTCCACTTCTCTTATTGTGTTTCATCACTAATATATATTGTTCCAGCTTGGGCAAACCCGTTTCCGAATGCTGACGATGTTCATTACGTGATCGAATGAAAATAATTATAGTTTATGCGTGCCCTCGCAAATGGCCAATTCTGAAGAACTTCTTCAGCCAAATGCTGTAATGTCTGACTGGCATTCGAATATATTCACGTGATCCCCCTAATTGAAATCTGACTGCGATGAGTGGTATAGAACTTTCCTCCATTGAAATCTGGTAGTATGCTTTCTAAAGATTAAAGCTGAATAGACCTTATATCTTATTATGCCTCGGTGCAGAATACTCTGGTTAGGGAGAGGATGAGAATCACCCTTAGTGTCTAAGTTTAATAAGCGATAATTCCTACAAACCCTCCATTGTCCCGGTTCAGGTTTAGGAACTACAATTTGTGAGGTATAATGCGACAGGTGATAGAACCGCATTTCCATTGGGATGAATAAAAACTTAGCCCGATCGAAGACAAAACGAATTTGGAAATCGGATCAATCGGATCTTTGTGAAACTGTCCGTGCAAAGCTACTACCCGTTTACGAAAAACGCGGCATTGGAAAAAAAGAAGAGAAATTCACTGGCAAATTCCGTCAGAGTTTGCGAGTCTGAACAGAAGCGGATGTCCTGAATTCTTTAAAAACTGGTTCTTCGGGTCCTGTATATGTGCTATTGATTCTCTGAGTAGATGCACGTGAAAGCATATCCATGACAGAGCAGAATATGATAATTTCAAATAGGAGGCCTCAAGTAGTGTTGCTTAAGGACTGCAGCAACACACACACACACATATAGAGAGAGATAGTATATAGTATATATATATATATATATATATATATATATGCATATATATATATATATATATAAACAGCCGAAGCAGACGTGCCCAGGTTCGAGTCCTGTCCGCGGCAAATTCTGGCCAGTACATGATCAGTTCCCAATAAGGACGAAACGGTCTACTGGATGAAATGTGGATTTGACCGCATTTTTCTTGTGCAGGATGTTTTGTTGGAACTTTGGGTCTACTAGGATGCCATATTAGCTCCACCTAAAGGAAAAATAGACTAACCAAGTTACATTAGTTAGTATATTACTGAAAATTGTGTGCAGTGTAGTGTGCGGCAGGATGGCTCAGTGGTTAGAGCACCAGATTCCGAAGCAGACGTGCCCAGGTTCGAGTCCTGTCCGCGGCAAATTCTGGCCAGTACATGATGAGTTCTCAATAAGGACGAAACCGGTCTACTGAAGGAATTGCCTTTTCTACACTATACAATTCTTAGTTTATACTGACATATGTAAGTAATTAATGGGTCACGTGTTTATATCAAGACCGCAAACTTGATTATAATAATTGACATGAACGATTGTGGGTCTTATCACCGTGGGAAGTCATTCTAGACACGAGTTCTAAGTTTTCAGTCCCTGAAATGTTTATCTCTTGAGAAAATGCCTACTGAACACGTAGATCTTACGAAGTTGAATGTGATAATTGCTGCTCAAAGGCCTTGGCTTGTCTTGCTGAATGTCTGTGGCAACACCGGTATGGTTGGCGCACGTAGAAATCCGATTAATAAATAATCGATTAAATATAACTCGATGCGCAGCAACAAATAAGATCATGTTAATGAATATGGTACCAATTACAGTTTGCGAGAAGAGCAGTTTGGGCTGCGTAGTAAATGCATCGTGCTTATATAGATCCAAAGTCGCATGAAATTGATCTACGAAAGCGCGTGTACTCATTGGTTCAGCGTGTTTAGTTTTGAATTTTTTTATTTTGGAATTTTTGGCCAATTAATTTGAGTCGTTACAGACCATTTCAATTTAGTTTTATGTGTTACGCTCCGGTTAGCATGCTGTGCAACTTTACTAATAAGACAATTTGATATTCGGTAGTAGTATTTATTAGTGGCACTTAATAGGGCCATGTAGACATGTACTGGCAGATGCCGTGATAATTTATGAGTCTCTGCAGAGTGTGGAAAAGTAATTCTAGACACTGGCTCTTTGTAAACTGTCGGTAGGCTAGTTATCTTTTGAGCAGATGCCCGTAAACATGTAGCATTGACAAAGCCGGGTATGTTAATAGTAAATTGAATGACTCGACTATACGTTCAGATATTCTGCGGTAACTCCGAGATGACTGGCATACGTAGATATCCAATTAAAAAATGATCGACTACGTATAACTGAATGCTCAGAAATAAGAAGATTGGCGTGATTGACGTTTAGCCGAGTTAGTGACACAACGTGTTAAACACAATTAAGACAGCTGGCTTAAATAATCAGTGCTGTAGAAAAGCCGACATCAATAACAGATAGCGATTAGAGCATATTGAGTCGCGTCGTTATTGCATCGCGGTTATATAAATTCGAAGTCGAACGTAATTGGTTAACGGAAGCGGAAGTTAAAATTGATTCGGTGTATTTAAATTTAAATTTACTTTAAATTTATTTAAAATTCCTCCTGACGAGGCGTGATTCATTTCTTAGTAAAAGGTCTGAAATAAGTTAAGAAATAGATAAACATTCTGCAAATAGGTTAATCAAAACTATATCGTAGTGTGCTGATGCTGGGCTGGTGCATACTCATTAATTGCTTCAACAATGATATGATGCCAAATAACCACTAGTTTTTTACAGTTAAATACTGTTTGTTGCAAAGAACTAATATATATATATATATGCAAGTATGTATTATGTGTTTGCGAACCTAGTAACAAATTAGTTCAGTTGTGACCAGAAGGATAAACCAAAGGCAGCATGTTCGGAAAGTATAATCCCATGCACATTCGTTTCGTGCTTACTGGCGACTCATCAGTAGGAGCCGGTATTACGCCCTTTAACCACTATATATTTGGTAGAAGAATGTGGAATAATAGGACGGTACAATCTCCTAGACGAATGTGTAAACCTGTAATAATGAAGCTAACATAATCTAAAGTCAACGACAAAACGACTTCAATGCTAACACACACTATATAATATATATACCGAGTATGTAAAGGATACTAACACTATGGCTATTGTGTTAGTAACTGATACGAACATTATTGTACCGAAAAGGTACATGGTACTAACACTATGGTTACCGAGTCGGTACATGATACCAACCTGATGGATATCTATTTATGCTATAGTTCACCGAAATTGAGAATTACGACAATTTCTGAACACCTGTTACTCCAGTAAATCCATACACTCTGGCCTTGATCGATATCAGCTATCACATTTCACGGTAAGCATGACATAGGACGGTACAAATAGTACTGTCCTATTATTCCACATTCTTTGACCAAACATATCGTGGTTAAAAGGCGTAATACTGGCTCCTACTGATGAGTCGCCAGTAAGCACGAAACGTATGTGCATGAGATTATACTTTCCGAACATGCTGCCTTTGGTTTATCCTTCTGGTCACAACTGAGCTAATTTGCTACTAGGTTCGCAACACCTAATACATACTTACAACCACTAGTTTTTGTTACAAAAATTCTTGGCTTTAGTCTTTCGTCTTCCCGCATGACGCAAAATAGAGCAATGTTGATAATTATTGCGAGCCGCAGCGTGAAATGTGCAAATTGGCTTGCAACTAGATTTCTTTCTGGAAAGGCTAGATAACATTCAATGAGAGCACTATACGATCAAAAGTGCGAGTGTATGCTCGACGTTTTGCTCCTTGATATTCATTAGTGAATCTTATCAATGCGTAACTGGTGAAGTTGCGAAATGAAAAACGACTGCTTATACTATGGTATTGAATTGATGATTACTTATTGTTGCTACTCAAAACGTTAGCTCTAAGTAGCTTGTCATACTTACCGAAGTAGGTGTAGCACCTTGCATGATAATGAAATATTTAGAATTTATGAAGAAATTCTGGTAGCAACTGCGATACTTAAGTTGCACTGGTGCAAAAGTAGCGGCATTATGAACGAGAACTTTCTTGCAGTTCGGTTGTTGGACTGACATGCTATTGAAATAAAGTCGATGGCATAAAATTTTGATTTCTTTGTCGTCTTGTGCGGATAGTAAACGTTGGAGCTAACTCGTCAGTCGTAGGCCCATGCAATACAAGATTTGTGACGCAGAGGTTCAAATGGACTCGCGTATATGGGAATGCAAATCAAGGAGTACCTAAGGTAATGCATTAAGGCAGTTGATGCAGAAGCTGCTTTGATTTCTCTATGCATTCTCTCTACCACATCATCAGACTAGGAGTAGTAGGCAGTGGTGTGGCATAAAGTGTATCCTATGACATCGGCGGATAAGCAAGTACAGTAGTTACCTCATTGAGAACACCCTGATGTGCCACCCATGCATAGATAAAACAATTATTGATCTCAGTTTCAGAAATATTGTTAAAAAATAACGTCGCATGCCAACCTGTGGATCTAGCGATTATGGTTAAAAGGTACCTAAAACCATGAAACTGCGTCAGATGAACTATGTCAATTTGAACGATGGCTAGGCGTGATGTTGTTTGGAAATGTTCCAACATAGATTCCGGGTGATTTTATTCTTGTGGCAGTTAGCACACTCTTAGACACATCGTTTAGCGTTCAGCCTGTGTTTATGACAACAGAAAAGTTTGACAGTCGATATCTTATGATACTAACAGAATGTGGTGGTAGACATGTTTGATGTCAAACACTGAAAAGTAATTGCAACCACTTTGTTTTTCAAGTAATTTATTTATATTTGGAATGGGATATGCATCGGATTTAATCGGAGAATTAAGCTTAAGATAATCCATGCAGGCTCTGAACTATCCGTTTTTCTAAGAAACCAAGAGTAATTGTGATGACCATAAACAAAATAGTGGTTGTATGATGCCCTTTTTTAATATTCTTGCAAACTATTTTTTTGGGCAGCTGAGATTTACTGTGAGAAGCGGATTTTTTATGCGCTTTTGTAAGTTGGCCATTGTAATTGGCATTACCGAAAGTACAGTGGACGGGGTTAAATTCACTCGTACAAAAGGAATCAATATAAACTGCAGCAATATGCGTTTGAAAGTTGATAATCTCTTTTTTGCGTGCAGAATATGCACTCCCGTGCAACAATAATAATTAAATGAAACATGAACCTGGAGAGAGCAGTTAATGCTGTGACAATTAATAGAGCCAGTTAAACATTCAAAGGCAATTCCTTGAGAGTTTATGGGTGTTTGCACATTGTAGATGTCCAAAAATCCTTTTATACACAAGCTCGTTGTATCCTGTTCGTGTGCTGGTGTACATTTGAGCAGATGCTACTGAACAATTTGAAATGACGAAGGCCTTTAGTGGTCTTTTTGAAGGTCTGCGAAACACCAAAATAGCTAGCACATGTAGAAAAGCGAATAATAGATTATCGAATACGTATAATTTGAATAGCAACAAGAAGAAAATTGGCGCGGCTGACGTCTAGCCGTAATAAAGATGCTGTAAACGCCTCAGCTTCAAATAAATGCCGCACGACGTTACAAAGTCAGTTAGAGTGCCAGAAAAACTAAGATAGTACTGTTTGGGGCCCTTAACGGGGCCGGTCTTGCGTTCTCTGGCAAATGCCGAGAAGGTCAGTTAGTGTAGCAGTGTCCAGAAGTTCTCCCAGACTCTTGAGACCATCTCGCGTTGACTTGGGTTGTGGTTCTTTCTGTTGTGGCGTTGAAATTCCGCTGTGCAAACTAGTTGAAGTTCTGCAGTAACTGACTCGTCTGTCTAGTTGTACAGCAACAAGATTGTCGTGACTGAAATTGCCAATGTGTGTGAAGCAAGCCCAAAAATCAGCGTGTGTGAAGGTAGGAGACAGCACGTAGGAGAAACGCACATCAGAAGGCAAACGCGAAAACTGACATGCATGGTAAATTCACCGTGCTTAAATAGCCTTGATTGGCTACTTGCACACTATTGGTTAACGGCAAGTTTTGCTTTTTTCTCATTGGTTCAGCGTAAATTGAATTGAATTTAATTTACGCAATATGTCAGCGAATTACTTTGTTTCGTTACATCACTTTCCTTGCGGAAAAAAAATCATCTCGGCGAGGCTAGATAAGAAATGCATGGCAGAGTTCGAACCAAGTTAAGCAAAAAATAAGGTACCATTAATGCTGGGCTGAAATATTCTTAATGGTTGCTTCAACAATGATATGATGCCAAGTAACCCCTTGGAATTGCTACACAAATTGTTAGCTCTAGTGGCCGGTCATACTGCGTGACGCAAAATAGAGCAGTGTAAGATTTGGGAGCCTCAGCGTGAGGATTTTGAGATAAATCGCCACTATAGTTGCCAGGTTTAAGTTAAAACCTAGGTAGGCTGGATCCTCGTCAATGTGTTTGTATACGACCAAAGGAGCTAGTGTGTAGGGGTACTTTTTGTTGTTGCTATCTCGTTCCTGATTTTGTACCCCTACTACATATCAATGGCGGCTATTATTACTACCCGTGCGCCTAATCAGTCTCTGATCTTTTTCGGATGGTTGATGTGAGAAGGCAAAAACATCGGGTCATACGTATATTCTACACGATATTGCAATTAGAAATATAATTCACAGATAGTCCAATTTGACCATGTGTTGGTCGGCAATAAAAAAACAGATTTTAACATAAAATTATATCATAAACACCATTCACAGTTAAACTAAATTGTCCGTCTTCTAGACGGCAAGAATTAAAATGATTTATGTTTATAAAGTAACATGTTTCGCACACAAGTAGTTATTCTTACACAAATGTCTGAATAGAATTGTATTTATACCATCGATTTAAAACATATGAAGATATGTAAAAAGTCATCGTTAAAAGCTGTCACTAAAATGAAGGAGTAAGCCCCATAAAGACTTCAATGACCAAAAACTCACGAATATTTAGTTCATGTCATTATTATAATCTATTATTCTCTGAAATTCTGAATGGCACAATTAACTGACAACAGTAAAATTGTTAATAATCCAACTGAGCGAAATAAATCCGCAGCGACACAATAGTCCACCGCGTGATCCTCGCGGATCGCGCGCGGTTCTGTTTCTTTAATAAAAACACTTGTAAACGCCCCGGCTTCAAGCAAATGCCGTACGACGTTACAAACTCGGTTAAGGTGCTCTGAATAGAGATTAGTTACTGATATGGGGGCCCTTAAGAGAGCCTGGTAATGCGTTCGCTTGAAGTCTTCAGAGTTGAAGATGTCCTAGAGCCTTGGGTGGACTCTGGTTGAGTCGTCGCTCCCGTGGTTGAGCTGTAATCGCGTTGTGTATGGTGTCCTGCAGGTCCTGCACTCAATTGGCTCGTCTCTCCGGTATCCCGCATCAAGATGAGTCACGGATGTAGTTAGTTGTTGGTGAAACTATCAAATCACCAGCGTAGGTATTGACAGCCGACAGAGCGCACACGTATTGACAGCCGACAGAACGCACGCGCGTGAAGCAGGTAGACGGCAAATGCCACAACTGACTTGCATGGTAAATTACCGTGCTTAAATAGCATGCAATATGTGTACTTGCATACTATTGGTTAAACGTGGTTAAACGTGGTTAAACGGCAATTTGCTTTTTTCTCATTGGTGCAACGTAAATAAATTTGAATTTAATTTACGCAATATGTCGGCGATTGATTGTGTCGTTACACCCTATTAATTACAAATATAATTGCAGTTCAAGAAATATCGATTAAAACTGCTTCAGACTAAAAGAGATTTTTCCTAAAATCACAGTTAAGAGAAATTTTGTTTAAGGACAGAGTTAGAATATTTGACCTTAAAGAGCACAGCGTTTGTAAAAATCGACCTTTGTTGGGTTGTAACACGGAGCCGCATTTTACAAGTGTGTGCTCAACGTTGTGGTCATGATATTTGTAGATTGGTCTCTGTGCAACTGATGAAATTGGCCTGTACCATGACATGAAACTGATAACTACTTAGTTTTGCTGCACGAAAGCGTTAGCACTAATTAACATTATAATGTAAAAATATATACGTCGTAACTGCATTAAAAAAATATATGTACTCGAACATTGCCTCAGAGATGGCATAATACCAAAGAACTGTTCAAAAATGCTACACAATTGTTAGCTAAGAACAGCTGGTTATGCCACGTGAGGTAAATGCGAAAATAATGTAAAGTTGAAAATTTTGATACGTAGAATAACGAAAAATTAATACAATTGATAATACTATTGATAAGACTACATTTCATTATATCATCTCGTTTGATTCTTAGCTTACATAACTTCCTATTGATTCGCTTTGGTATAACCTCCGTAAATGTAGATGTTCTAAATATATCAGATAATAACAATGAAACAGAGGAAACAAATTCATCATTGTTCATGATAAAAAAGCATTCATAATCAATAGATAAGCTTAATTCTCTAAAAGGATTCCAGTTGATTCTGGAACATTGCACGTGTGCACTTTCAAAATTAGGTTTCTGTGCTTTTCTACTCGAAAGGATCCTTTGTAAAATAATTTGTTTATGCTCCAATTATTTGAGGTAATTTACTACATCATAACTGTGTGAGTTCAACGCTTCAACTTCTAAATATACAAGATCTAAGCATTCCGCACCTCTAGTTGGTTCCTTTATAATCTGCTTGAGATCATGATAAGAAAAAAGATTGTTTATTTCACAGTCATGCAGCTTATTAAAATCTCCTACCACAACAATATAACCATGGCAGTCCAAAATAGATTGAAAAGAATTGGTAAACATTTGATCATCATGTAAATTAGCCTACGGCTGTCTGTAAACCGCGGTTAAGATTAGGTTTAGAATAGAATAGAATACAATATCTTTATTTGGATTCAAACCACACATGTTCCATCAAATAATAACATTAGAAAATGTACAATATAAAAAGATATCACATCACATATATATGTGCAATTAGTTGTACTGTACAATTTATCAGCATCAGAAAGTTCAGCTGTATAGTTAAAAAATCAATGATAGTATTATATTCGCTAGTATGTACCACTGTCGTATTTAATATCGATTTGCTATAAATAAGTACTCCTCCACCTCTTTTATCCAGAGATCTGTCTTTCCTACATAGAGAATAATGAGGAATGTCAAATTCATAGTTTTCAATGTCCTTGTTCAGCCAGGTTTCAGATAAAATATAAAGTCAAAATTGTTACTTATTATAAAATCACACAGCAAAAAAAGTCTTATTCTTAACACTTCTACATTTAGCATAAAATAATGTATATGAACAGGACAACTCATCTTTACTATCATCAATAGTTACTGATTTACCTTTTTCGGTTTCCTTATACTTCGTTTGTTGGGTACCGTATCTATGGTTCGTAACTGTCCGCTGTCCACCACATTCATTAACGAAACCCCGTTTTTTGTGATTTTAGAGTCGTTTGACACAGCCTTTATTGTGACTATTTCCGCTTGACTTGATTTCTGGTCTAGATTCTTCTTTAACTTTTTTGCCGCAGCCAGTTTTCTTTGCAGAAACGTCTTGTCTCTAGTGATGAATATGTTCTGAAAGTTACTGCATTCTTCTTTCTTTTATTAATATCCTCAACTTGCTTGTTCGTCGGCCTTTTTGACAATTTTATCACAACTGGTCTTGGACGTTCCGATTTTTGTCCCACTCTAAAGCATTTAGTTATTTCAGCTTCAGTCGTATCTCTTATTAGAGCATTTAACTTTTCAACTTCCTTATGATCAGCATTTTCCTTAAGATTAAATAAAATTAATTGTTCTTGTTTTCCAATTCTCGCAGAAACTTCATTAGACAAGATATTCAATATTTCTTCCCCAGAAGAACTGCTTTTTGTTGATATGTCATCTTCCTTAGTTATTTCGCTTAACTCAATCCATGGTTTAACATTGTCTTCTAATTTTTCCATCCTATTGTTTAACGCCACGGTCAATTGCTCAATTTTTGCGCTTAAATTATCATTTCTCCTCTCGGAAACATCCAATTTTGCTGAATAGTTGCTAGCATCCGACTGTAGCTTTAAAATTGTATTTTTTAAAGTTTTATTTTCCTCCCTAAGCTCATTCATGGAGTTTTGAAGGTCCGTGATAATTTTTTCTAATTCAGTGTTCAAAAAAGTTTGAGCCATTTTAAACCGCGCGCGTTAAAATAAAGTATATGTACAACACAACTCATCTTTAATCTTTAGGTAGTTACTGATTTAACTTTTTGGTTTCCTTATAATTCGTTTTTTTGGTATCGTAGCTATAGTTCGTAGCTATCCGCTGTCCACAACATTAATTAATGATACTCCGTCTTTTGTGATTTTAGAATCAATTGACACACCTTTTATGGTAACTTGTTCTGGATTACTTGATCCCTGATTTAAATTCTTCTTCAACTTTTTTGCCGCTGACAATTTTCTTTGGAGAAAGGTCTTGTCTCTGGAGATGAATATGTTGTGGAAGTTACGACATTCTTCTTTCTTCTTATTAATATCTTCCACTTACTTGTTTGTCGGCCTCTTTGATAGTTTTATCACAACCGATCTTGGTCGTTCAGACTTCTTGCCCACCCTGTAACATTTCGTTATGTCGGCCTCTGTCGTATCTCTGATTAAATCATTTAACATTTCAACATCACTTGGGTCAGTGTTTTCATTTAGATTAAATAAAATTAACTGCTCCTGTTTTACAATCCTCGCAGAAACTTCATTGGATAAAATATTTAATATTTCTTCACCTGAAGAACTGCGTTTTTTAGATGTATTGTCTTCTATGGTTATTTCAACTAACTCGATCCATGGATTAACATCGACTCTTAATTTATCCATCTTATTATTTAACGCAACGGTCAATTCCTCCATTTTGGCGCTTAAATTTTCATTTCTCATTTCTGTTAAATCTAATTTTGCTGAATATTTGCTAACGTCCGACTCCAGCTTAAAAATTTTATTTTTAATAGTGTTGTTCTTCTCCCTTAGCTCCTTCATGGAGTTTTGAAGGTCCGTAATATTTTTTTCAAATTCAGTATTCAAAAAAGTTGGAGCCATTTTAAACCGCGCGCGTCACCCAGAATTCAATATTAAAATGCTAATGTTAAAAAATATCAATTACGCGTTATGCAAAGCAAGCTATTGAGATTGTAGGCAGATGGAGCCTGAGACGTGTGTAGAAGGTTGAATGCTCTCAGGATCAGGCGGTTTGATAAACGGTTTCAACCTGTCTATGCTTACTGATGTCTGTGTCGCGCCTTGCATAATAATGAAGTATTTGGGTTGTCTGAGCAAAATCGAGTAAGGACAGCGATACTTTGGTTGTAGTGGTACAACAGCAGTGGCCTTGCGAACGAATACTCCCTTGCAGATGTGGAGCTGCGGGTGAACGAAGACTAGACGAGGTGTATGTCTCGGCTGCTGTTCAGACATATTACCCAAATGAATGCGGAGGCGGGTAGCTTCGTCTTGTGGGTAATCCTATGTGGGTAGTAGACGTTGGAGCTGACTAGGCAGGCGTAGATCTATGCCATACAAGAGTTGTGACGCAGACGTTTTAATGGATTCACGAGTACGGGAGCGCATGGCAAGCAGAACTAAAGGTAGTGCATCGACCCAGATGCCATTAATGGACGAGGATGCTAAAGCAGCTTTGAGATTGAGGATGGTAGGTAGTCGTCTGGCGTAAAGTGCATCCCATGTACCGCAAGGTGGTTTTGAAACGATTCGATAAGAAGCAAGTGCCTTTGTCAGTGATGACCTCATTGGGAACACCATAAATGGATATTCATGCCGAAATAAAACCGTTAATTACTTCGTCTGCAGAAATGGTGCGAAGAGGTAAGGCCGCAGGCCACCGTGTAAATCTATCAATCATAGTTAGAAGGTAGCTGATACGTTGAACCTTTGTCAGATGAACTATGTCGATGTGGACGATGGCTAGGCAAGAAGTAGCTCGGAAATGTTGAATCTTAGAACGAGTGTACCGTGTGATCCTGTTTTTCTGGCAAATGGCACATTCAGAGACCCATAGTTTAGCGATCTGCCTAAGCCTGTGACCCCAGAAACGATATGTGCAAAGTCGCACAGCCGCTTTTCTTCCTGGGTGAGAAATTGAGTGAAGTAATTCGAAAACTTTTCTCTGAAAACTGGTCGGCAGAACTGGCTTGTTGGGCTGCGTACCCGTGAAGTAAACAATTGGTAAGCCTTCCCAGAGACGGCATATGAGCTTGATTTGGCGACGGGCTACTGATCTTTGAACGTGAATGTCACCGCGCTATTGGGTTCGCAGGAGGAATGGCGTTAGTGCAGGTTCACTGAGTGGCACGGAGTTGACAGTGAATGGCGACGGCGAAGGTGGTTGTAGCGAAATTTCTGGCCTGGAAAGGGCATCTGCAATGAAGTTTTGATCGCCCAAGACGTGAAAGATGTCAAATTGCCATTCGCTTTGATGTGAAAGCTGCCTTGCCACTCTGACAGGGTACTTGGCGATAGAAGAAGTTGCGTTTTGAAGTGCGCTAACTAATGGTGCATTATCTGTGAAAACAACAAATCTGCTACTGCCAATGTTACTGATAAAATGGCGCACTGCATTGTGGATGGCCTGGAGTTCTCGACCGAAAGTGTCGTATCTCATTTCTACTGATTAGAGAGTAGGCGAGTAGAAACTGATAGGCTTCCGAACTCCGTCCACTTCTCTTGTTCCAAAGTGACTCAAATAGCGAATTAAGAAGCAACTGTCGTGAGTAGAAATGGTCGTTGAAAATCTGGATTCGTTATCATTGTAGCGTTTGTTAAAGAGTTTATGGCGAGTCGAAGTATTTCCTCGTCTCCGGATGACCAAGTAATGATGGAATTCTTTCTACGTCCTTTTCGATTCCGCAGGCGCCTTCACAAAGAATAAAGTTGTCTTGAAAGGCCTGGTAGGAACTTGCGATATTAGTTTAGTAGTCCCAGAAATTTCTGCAACTCGCTAACAGTCTTCGGTGACTTAAAGTTCTTGATTGAATTCGCCTTTGACGGCAAAGTTTGAATACCTTGTTGCCTGATACGATTCCGTATAAAAACCACGGATGTAGCTGCAATCTGCGTCTTGTCACAGTTGATCTTGTGTCCGTAGTTGGATAAGCGTGAGAGGACATTTCATAGATGCTTGGCATGAGATTCTAAGTCTGGACTGAATACCATTATGTCATTGAGATATAACATACAATAAGCGGCGTCGTCGCAAAGTATTTTGTCCATGAATCTTTGAAAAGACTGTGTAGCACACCTAAGTCCAAAAGGCATGTGAGGATATTCGAAAAGGCCAAATGGAGTGATGACTGCAGTCTTTTCAATATCTTCTGGTGCTACCGGGATAGGATGGTAGGCTTGTCTGAGGTCAATCACTGAGAAGAAATTGCTGCCGTTGAGTTTTTCAAGTAAGGTGTTAATATTGAGAATAGGATATGCATCAGATTTTGTCACTGAATTTAACTTGCGGTAATCTCCGCAGGCTCTGTACGATCCGTTTGATTTGGAGATTAAGTGCAGTGGTGACGCCCATGAACTTTTCGATGGTCTGATGATTCCCTCTTCCAAAAGCCTTGAAAACTCCTCTTGGGCAGCTTTCGGTTTAGCAGGAACCAGTGGTTGCTTCTTGAGTGCAATATGTTGTCCTTCTGTGACGACATGGTGCATCGTGTTGGAGACTCGTAGCTCTTACTTTTTAAGATCGTAAAGCGACTTGTGTTGTCAAAGAGCTGCTGATATCTCTGCTGAATGATGCACTGGGTTTGGCTGAATGGCCTGTAAATCCAAACGCTCGGAGGCAAGTGTTCAAAAACTTTGTTCAAGTCCGGTGGAGGGGTCGATAATCTTTTGATTGGCAAGATCAACAATGAGCCGAAATTTCAAAAGGAAGTCAAAGCCTATAATATTGTGAGAGACCTTGGCAATGATGAAGTTGTGAGTAAATTCACGCCGTAAACCTATATTGAATGTGCGACACCGGCAGCCATAAGTAGGTATGGGCTCGCCTGTAGGTGTTGCGAATAGAACGCCTAGCGACATCTCAGCCATTGAATTGCCCTTGAGAACTGAGACTGCTGCACCTGTGTTTACGATGAGTTCTTCGCCAGTTCTGATATCAAGAATGTGCAGAAGTTCATTGGGCTGTTTGGCCGGGTCATGCAAACAAGTAGGCTGGTGATTGCGATTGGCATTATCAGTTTGGCTATCTATGTAGCAAATTCAGCGTGGACGAAAAGAGTCGACAGGAATTTCGGATTTTAAGTGATTTCTTCTTTGTGTCGCCGATGATGTCGTTGATGCGCAGAAAGTACGGTCTTCTACTTTCTGCGCCATACGTTTCCCGATCCTGATGCACCACTGCGCCTGTTTTCTGTTGTCTTTCCGGTAAACTGTGGAAATTGACATTCATTCGGAAATTCGTCGGAACGACAGAGACAGGCTTGACATGTATAAAAAAACTTCTGGTGATTATAGCACCAGTTCTATGGGGCATATATGTTAAAGGATTACGGGGATCTCGATCGCCGACTACCGTTATAATGTGTTTTGGGCATGAAATTTGGTCGAGCTTTCACCTGATTTAGCTCGGAATTACTTATGGCCACTCCTTCTAGAACTTTAGCCATGTTCGATGCCATCCTCTCTAAAAAGGAGAGCCTATCATCCTGCGGGGGCGGACAAAAGTATGACGAATTCAACTTAGGTTCCAACACCCTAAATTCTTACTTACATCTCTCAGATAGTCATCTATAGAGAGAGTGTTAGGGAGCTGTCTGGCGAATAATTTTAGTGATTGTGGAAGATTGTTAATAAAAACAACCTAAGCTTTATGGTCAGAAATATTGGTTTTATACCAACGTTTCCGTAATTCCCTTAAAATCTTGATGGGGCCAAGGTTTAGCATGTCTAACTGCGTGAATTTATTTATTATCTGTTCGGTTTCTGTGGGACCCAGCAAGGATTCTACTTCATTTTGTAGTCCCAAAATGGGATTAGGTAGCTTCCTAATGGCCTCAAGCTTAGGATAAATCCGTCGCTGCAATTCAGAAGGTAGTTTAGCAAAAATTGTTGACAATTTTTGATGACTGTCATAATCTGGAAACGGGGAGAAAACGGAATCTACGCCCATAAAGAATAGTTCGATATTCCCATCCCAAACAGAAACATCAATATCTAAAATTGGACCTGTCATTCTAATAATCTTACGGGATCTTAAATGCATAAATTTATAAGCAAGATGAAAATGTATAAAAAGACTTTAAACGAAACGCTTACCCACTAAGAGTTTCCACAGTTAAAACAGAATCTTCCGCAATTAAATCTGTTGCTCACGTCAGTTCTTCTCGTTGGTACAGTCAATGTTCGTTCACAGATAACCAAGATGTACAGTTTTGTACGGAGGAAAACTGAATAGAAAACCTGCCGTCTAAAAGTATATACCCAACAAAATTCCACAGAAAACCTCGACTTTAGAGAGATTAACAACTAGAGTAAAATCGTATACTTAAATGATAATTTATGTCATCCACAAATGGATGATAAATAAACAGTCAATTTTATTTATAGCAAAAGATATTTGATGACTAAAAAACAGTACAGTACTCAGTATCCAAGCGCGGTCGCCAATTTTGTAAACGCCCCAGCTTCAAGTAAATCCCGTACAACGATACAAAGTCAGTTAGAGTGCCGGTAAAAACTAAGTTAGTACTGTTGAGACCCTTAGCAGGGCCAGACTTGCGTTCTCTGGCAAATGCCGAGGAGGTCAGTTAGTGTAGTAGTGTCCAGAAGTACTCCTAGACTCTTGAGGCCAGCTCGGGTTGACTTGGGTGGTGGTTACTTCTGTTGTGGCGTTGAAATCACACTGAGTGAACTCGTTGAAGTTCTGCAGTAACTGGCTCGTTTCTCTAGTTGTACATCAACAAGATTGGCGTGAATGAAATTGCCAATGTATTTAAAGCAAGCTCAAAAATCAGCGTGTGCGAAGGTAGCAGAAAGCATGTCGGAGAAACGCACAAGAGAAGGCAAACGCGACAACTGACATGCATGGTAAATTCACTGTGCTTAGATAGCCTTGATTGGCTACTTAAACACTATTGGTTAACGGCAAGTTTCGCTTTTTTCTCATTGGTGCAGCGTAAATTGAATTGAATTTAATTTGCGCAACATGTCGGCGCATTGCGTTGTGTCGTTACTATACAATTTGTAAACACACGTAGGGCAACAGGCGTAGATAGTCGGTATCTCAGAAAAGGCGACAGCATCCACAGATAGAGAGTAGAACAGAGTACGCTGGGTGGACATTGCATCGCGTTTATTCATATTCGAATTCGTGCTGCCTAATTTGTCACCGGAAGTGCACATTCTCATTGGCCCAGCGCATTCAATTTTTAATCGGAAACAGATTTTCTTGAGATTTTTATTTCCAAGTTTTGTATTATTATAATTGAAATGTTATGCACTATATCTTCAAATTAGTTAACATTACATACAATCAATTGCTAGTCATGGTTCTCAATTTTTGCATAATGTTACACTCGAATTATACCTTAATTGTTCCTAATTTGATGATGTATATATTATTCTTTTCAGTCGAACTTTCTGATATTGATATATTGTACACTAGGGCTGAGAATAAACAGTAAAAAGACGAGAGCTTTAAAAATAGGTAACAGAACAGATTTTAATTATGTTTATTCTCATGATGCTGAGATTAATGATGTTTTTGAGATTAAACTTATGCAAGAAATTAAGGATTTAGGCATAACTATTCATTGTACGGCTTCTGCTGAGAGACATATTGAAAGGATAGTAGGCAGTGCCAAGAACAGATGGGCATTGATAAATAGAAATATTATATCACATGAAATAAAATTCAAAATGTTTATAATATGGATTAGACCGATACTAGAATATGCCGCCGCTACTTGGAATCCCTTAACAAAGGGTCTGTCTAATAAAATAGAAGCTGTACAAAGAAAAGTTGTGAAAGCAAATTAGTCCTATCTCCTGCACTATATACGCCACTAGATTACAATTTGTATCACTGCATCCTTTATGGTTTCGGAGAATGTGCTATTGTATAAAAGTTTTCCATTTAAACCAGTGGTCTGGTGCCTATATGAATCCCATAAGAAAGAGTCATGAAATTGGAACTAGATCTGGTCATTCTGCAATATCTCCACCTTTGATTGGGAATGTTGCGAGCAAGCTATTCTCGTTTTCAAAAATTTACAAAATTTATAATCACTTGCCAAAGGGGCTTAGAGAAACGCCTCCAACTAAAATGTCTTTTAAATTTTTATCTACCGAACTAGAAAAAGTGTTTAATCCTGATGATATTTTTAATTTTGATTATGATAATACTTTCTCATGGTTAAATAAAAGCCAAGATTAATTGTTTCAGCAACAAATGTAATACTCGAGTTATAACTTAAATTTTCAATTTTGATTAAGAATCTATCACTGTTTACAGCTGATCTTTCAGATGCCGATAAACTGTACAGTACACTTAATTGCACATATATATGTGATGTGATATCTTTTTATATTGTACATTTTCTTGTAACGACACAAATCAATCGGTGACATATTGCGTAAATAAAAATTCAAATCTATTTACGTTGCACCAATGAGAAAAAAGCAAATTGCCGTTTAACCACGTTAAACGACGTTTAACCAATAGTATGCAAGCACACATTGCATGCTATTTAAGCACGGTAATTTACCATGCAAGTCAGTTGTGACATTTGCATTCTACCTGCTTCGCGTATTTGCTCGATCGGCTGTCAGCGCATATTGCACTTTACCGGTTGTCAATCCCTACTCATCTTGTTGCGGGATACCGGAGAGACGAGCCAATTGAGTGCAGGACCTGCATGACACCATACACAACGCGATCACAGCTCAACCACGGGAGCCAAAACTCAACCAGAGTCCACCCAAGGCTCTAGGACATCTTCACTTCTGGAAGACTTCAAGCGAACGTATTACCTGGCCCTCTTAAGGGCCCCCATATCAGCAACTAATCTCTATTCAGAGCACCTTAACCGAGTTTGTAACGTCGTACGGCATTTACTTGAAGCCGGGGCGTTTACAAAATTGGCGACCGCGCCAGGATAGTGATTATTGTTCTGATTTTTTTGGTATAAATAAAATTGACTTCCTTTTTCATTTATTTGGGATAAATCGTGGTCATCTGTTGAATTTTTTGGGTATATATATATATATATTCGTGGTGTGTATTGGAGGATATAATAATAGATTGACATTTGTGTTTTCTTTACCGTGATTGGGATAAATCGACTAACATTCGCGTTTTCTTTACACCCTGATCCTGGCTTTTCTAAAATTTTGTTGGGTATATATTCGTGAATTTGTGGTGTTCTTCTTCCCTAAAGGAAAATTTCAAATTTTGGAAGCAGTGTGTTATTCTTGCTGTTGAAAATAATAATTCATTGGCACTAAAGGCCAACGAGGCCTCTGTTCGTCTTCCCTACAGGACAATTTCAATTTTTTGGAAGGAGTGACGCTGTTCTGTGTCGAAATAATAATACATTGTCATCAAAGGCCATCGGGGCCTCTGTTCGTTTTTTTCCTTTTGTACTGGACAATATCAAGCAACAGCGGAAGCTGTTTGTGGGACAATTTCAATTTTTGGAAGGAGTGACGCTGTTCTGTGTTGAAATAATAATACATTGTTATCAAAGGCCAACGGGGCCTCTGTTCGTTTTTTTGTACTGGACAATATCAAGCAACAGTGGAAGCTGTTTGTGGGTAAGCGTTTTCGTTAAAATATATTTATATATTTTCATATTGCTTGTAATTTATGCTTTTAAAGATCCCGTAAGATTGTTAAAATGTCAGGTCCAATTTTAGATATTGATGTTCCTGTTTGGGATGGAGATAGTGAGCTATTCTTTATGCGCGTAGACTCCGCTTTCTCCCCGTTTCCTGATTATGACAGTCATCAAAAACTGTCAAAGGTTTTTGCTAAACTACCTTACCTTCTGAATTGCAGCGACGGATTTATCCTAAGCTTGAGGCCATTAGGAAGCTACCTAATCCCATTTTGGGCCTACAAAACGAGGTAGAATCCTTGCTTGGACCCACTGAAACTGAGCAGATAATAAACAAATATGCGCAGTTAGATATGCCAAATCTTGGCCCCATAGAAATACTGAGGGAATTACGGAAACGTTGGTATAAAACCAACATTTCTGACCATGAGGCTAAGGTTGTTTTTATTAACAATCTTCCCCAAACATTAAAACTCTTTGCCAGACAGCTCCCCAACACTCTCTCTATAGATGACTTATCTGAGAGATGTGAGTTAGAATATAGGGTTTTGGAACCCAAAGTGAATCCATCATCCTTTTCTTCACCCCCGCAAGATGATAGAATCTCCTCCTTAGAGAGAACAGTGGCGAACATGGCCAAAGTTCTAGAAGGATTGGCCATTACCAAATCGGAGATAAATCATGTGAATGCTCGACCAAAATTCGTTTCCAAGTCAAATTATAATGGTAGGCGGCGATCGAGATCTCCGCAATCATTTAATAAATATGCTCCAAAGAACTGGTGTTATAACCACCAGAAGTTTTTTATGCTTGCCAAGTTTGTCTTTGTCGTTCCGAAGAATTTCCGAATGAGTGTCAATTTCCACAGCTGACGGAGAGGACAACAGACCGCAGGCACAAGGGTGCATCAGCATCGGGAAACGTCTGGCGCAGGAAGTAGAAGACCGTACTTTCTGCACATCAACGGCATCAACGGCGCTACAGGGAAGAAGCCAACTACAATCCGACATCCCTGTCGACTCTTTTCGTCCACGCCGAATTTTTCACATAGAGAACCAAACAGACAATGCCGGTCGCAATCACCAGCCTACTTGTTTGCATGACCCGGCCAAACAGCCAAACGAACTTCTGCACCTTCTTGATTTCAAAACTGGCGAAGAGTACATCGTAGACACAGGTGCGGCAGTCTCAGTTCTCAAAGGTGATTCAATGGCCGAGATGTCGCTAGGCGTTCTTCTCGCAACAGCTACAGGCGAGCCCATACCAACTTATGGCTGCCAATACCGCACACTCAACATAGGTCTACGACGTGAATTTTCCCACAACTTCATCATTGCCAAGGTCTCACATAATATAATAGGCCTTGATTTCCTTCTAAAATTTCGGCTCATTGTTGATCTTGCCAATCAAAAGATCATCGACCCCTCCACCGGACTTGAACAAAGCTTTTGGACACTTGCCTCCGAGCGTTTGGAGTTACAGGTCATTCAGCCAACCCCAGTGCATCATTCAGCAGAGATATCAGCAGCTCTTCGAAAATACAAATCGCTTTTCGATCTTAACAAATCAGATCTACGAGTCTCCAACACGATGCATCAATCGTCACAGAAGGACAACCTATTGCACTCAAGAAGCGACCACTGGCTCCTGCTAAGCTGAAAGCTGCCCAAGAAGAATTCTCAAGGCTTTTGGAAGAGGGAATCATCAGACCATCGACAAGTTCATGGGCGTCACCACTGCACCTTAGTCTCAAAATCAAACGGATCGTACAGAGCCTGTGGAGACTACCGTAAGCTAAATTCAGTGACAAAATCTGATGCATATCCTATTCCAAATATCAACACATTACTTGAAAAACTCAACGGCAGCAATTTCTTCTCAGTGATTGACCTCAGACAAGCCTACCATCACATACCGGTAGCACCAGAGGATATCGAAAAAACTGCAGTCATCACTCCATTTGGCCTTTTCGAATACCTTTACATGCCTTTTGGACTTAAGTGTGCTACACAGACATTTCAAAGATTCATGGACAACATACTTCGCGACGACTCTGCTTATTGTATGTCATATCTCGATGACATTATGGTATTCAGTCCAGATCTAGAATCTCATGCGAAACATCTACGAAATGTCCTCTCACGCTTATCCAACCACGGACTCAAGATCAACTGTGACAAGACGCAGATTGCAACTTCATCCGTCGACTTCTTAGGGCATCGTATCACGGCCCAAGGTATTCAACCGTTGCCGTCAAAGACGAATTCAATCAAGAATATCAAGTCACCAAGGACTTTGAGCGATTTGCAGAAAATCCTGGGAGTACTAAACTATTATCGCAAGTTCCTTCCAGACCTTTCAAAACAACTTTATCCTGTGTGCAGGCACCTGCGGAACCGAAAAGGACTTAGCAAGAATTCCATCATTGCTTGGTCATCCGAAGACGAGGAATTACTTCGACTTGCAATCAACTCGTTAGCAAATGCCACAATGCTAACGCATTCAGATTTCGAAAAGCCATTTCTACTCACGACAGATGCTTCTGAATTCGCTATTGGAGCCACTTTGGAACAAGAGATCGACGGAGTTCGGAAGCCTATCAGTTTCTACTCGCGTACTCTCCAACCAGTAGAAACGAGGTACGACACTTTCGGCCGAGAACTTCTCGCCATCCACGACGCAGTGCGCCATTTTATCAGCATCATTGGCAGTAGCAGATTTGTTGTTTTCACAGATCATGCACCACTAGTTAGCGCACTTAGAAACGCAACTTCATCTATCGCCAAGTACCCTGCCAGAGTGGAAAGACAGATTTCTCGTCTAAGCGAATGGCAATTTGACGTCTTTCACGTCAAGGGCAAACAGAACTTCATTGCAGATGCCCTGTCTAGGCCAGACGTCTCTCTACAACCACCTTCGCCGTCACCATTCACTGTCAACTCCGTGGCACTCAGTGAACCTGCACTAACGCCAACTCTCCTGCAAACTGAACAACGCGGTGACATTCACATTCAAAGATCAATAGCCCGTCACCCAACCAAGTTCATATGCCGTCTGTGGGAAGGCTTACCAATTGTTTACTTCACGGGTACGCAGCCCAACAAGCCAGTTCTGCCGACCAGCCTTCAGAGAAAAGTTTTCGATTCAATTCACTCAATTTCTCACCCAGGAAGCCAAACGACTGTCCGACTTCTTACAGATCGTTTCTGGGGTCACAGACTTAGGCAGAATGTTAAACGATGGGTCTCAGAGTGTGCAATTTGTCAGAAAAACAAGATCACACGACACACTCGTTCTAAGTTGCAACATTTTCGGTCTACTTCTCGCCTAGCCATCGTCCACATCGACATAGTTCATCTGACAAAGGTTCAAGGTTTCAGCTACCTTCTAACTATGATCGATAGATTTACACGGTGGCCTGCGGCATTACCTCTTGGCACCATTTCTGCAGACGAAGTAACTAACGGTTTTATCTCTGCATGGATATCCAATTACGGTGTTCCCAATGAGGTCATCACGGACAGAGGCACTTGCTTCTCATCTGATCGTTTCAAAACCACCTTGCGGTACATGGGATGCATCTTACGCCAGACGACTGCCTACCATCCCCAAGCTAATGGCATGGTAGAGAGAATGCATAGGGAACTCAAAGCAGCTTTAGCATCCTCGTCCATTAATGGCAACTGGGTCCATTAATGGCAACTGGGTCGATGCACTACCTTTAGTTCTGCTGGCCATGCGTTCTCGTACTCGAGAATCCATTAAAACGTCTGCGTCACAACTCTTGTATGGCATGGATCTACGCCTGCCTAGTCAGCTCCCACGTCTACTACCGGCACAAGATGACCCACAAAACGAAGCTACCCGCCTTCGACTTCATTTCGGTAACATGTCCGAACAGCAGCCGAGACACACGCCTCGTCCAGTCTTCGTTCACCCACAGCTCCACAGCTGCAAGAGAGTACTCGTTCGCAACAATACTGCTGTTGCACCACTACAACCCAAGTATCGCGGTCCTTACCCGATTTTACTAAAACAGCCAAAATACTTCATCATTATGCAAGGCGCTACACCGACATCAGTAAGCATAGACAGGTTAAAACCGTTTATCGAACCACCTGATCCTGAGAGCGTTCAACCTTCTACACACGTCTCAGGCTCCGTCTGCCCACAATCTCAACCTGCTTTGTATAACGCGTAATTAATTTTTTTTAAACATTAACATTTAACTATAAAATTTTTTTTTAAACTTTACGTTAATTTTTAGTATTTGTCTCACGTGGCATAACCACCTGTTCTTAGCTAACAATTGTGTAGCATTTTTGAACAGTTCTTTGGTATTATGCCACCTCTGAGGCAATGTTCGTATACATTTTTTTTATGCAATTACCTTTGATTTTAATGTATATATATTTCACATTATAATGTACTTCTCACACATGACATTACACTGCCCATTTTGGTATGACCAGCTACTTAGTTGCTAACGTTTTCGTGTAGCAACACTAAGTAGTGATCAGCTTCATATCATGGTACAGGCCACTTTCAATGCATATCTCAACTTTATCCATTTCACAAAGACCACTACAAATGCCATGACCACAACGTCGAGCACTTTAGCTCCTTTGGTCGTATACAAACACTGACAACGATCCAACCTGCTTAGGTTTTTATCTTAAACCTGGCAAATTCAGAGGCGATTTACCTCGAAATCTTCACGCTGCGGCTCCAAAAACTTACACTGCTCTATTTTGCCTCACGTGCTATGACCGTCCACTAGAGCTAACAATTTGTGTAGCAATTCCTAGTGGTTACCTGGCATCATATCATTGTTGAAGCAACCAACAAGCATATTTAAGCCCAGCACTTATGGTTCATCATATTTTTCCTTAACTTGGTTCGAACTCTGTCATGCATTTCTTATCTAGCCTCGCAGAGAGGAATATTTTTTCTTTTTTTTTTCAGAGAGGAAAGTGTTGTAACGACACAAATCAATCGGTGACATATTGCGTAAATAAAATTCAAATCTATTTACGTTGCACCAATGAGAAAAAAGCAAATTGCCGTTTAACCACGTTAAACGACGTTTAACCAATAGTATGCAAGCACACATTGCATGCTATTTAAGCACGGTAATTTACCATGCAAGTCAGTTGTGGCATTTGCATTCTACCTGCTTCGCGTATTTGCTCGATCGGCTGTCAGCGCATATTGCACTTTACCGGTTGTCAATCCTACTCGTCTTGATGCGAGATACCAGAGAGACGAGCCAATTGAGTGCAGGACCTGCATGACACCATACACAACGCGATCACAGCTCAACCACGGGAGTCAACATTCAACCAGAGTCCACCCAAGGCTCTAGGACATCTTCACTTCGGAAGACTTCAAGCGAACGTATTACCTGGCCCTCTTAAGGGCCCCCATATCAGCAACTAATCTCTATTCAGAGCACCTTAACCGAGTTTGTAACGTCGTACGGCATTTACTTGAAGCCGGGGCGTTTACATTCTAATTTTATTATTTAATGGAACATGTGTGGTTTGAATCCAAATAAAGATTGTAAACGCCCCGGCTTCAAGTAAATGCCGTACGACGTTACAAACTCGGTTAAGGTGCTCTGAATAGAGATTAGTTACTGATAGGGGCCCTTAAGAGGGCCGGGTAATGCGTTCGCTTGAAGTCTTCAGAGTTGAAGATGTCCTAGAGCCTTAGGTGGACTCTGGTTGAGTTGTCGCTCCCGTGGTTGAACTGTAATCGCGTTGTGTATGGTGTCCTGCAGGTCCTGCACTCAATTGGCTCGTCTCTCCGGTATCCCACAACAAGATGAGTAGGTATTGACAGCCGACAGAGCGCACACGTATTGACAGCCGACAGAACGCACACGCGTGGCAAATGCCACAACTGACTTGCATGGTAAATTACCGTGCTTAAATAGCATGCAATATGTGTACTTGCATACTATTGGTTAAACGTGGTTACACGTGGTTAAACGGCAATTTGCTTTTTTCTCATTGGTGCAACGTAAATAAATTTGAATTTAATTTACGCAATTCTATTCTATTCTACCTATCTACATGAGATTAATTGCACAATTATTGTGATGTGATAATTTTTTAAATATATATTGTACAATTTCCAATTTTATTATTTGATGGAATATGTGTGTAAACGCCCCGGCTTCAAGTAAATGCCGTACGACGTTACAAACTCGGTTAAGGTGCTCTGAATAGAGATTAGTTACTGATATGGGGGCCCTTAAGAGGGCCGGGTAATGCGTTCGCCTGAAGTCTTCAGAGTTGAAGATGTCCTAGAGCCTTGGGTGGACTCTGGTTGAGTTTTTGCTCCCGTGGTTGAGCTGTGATCGCGTTGTGGATGGTGTCCTGCAGGTCCTGCACTCAATTGGCTCGTCTCTCCGGTATCCCGCAACAAGATGAGTAGGTATTGACAGCCGACAGAGCGCACACGTATTGACAGCCGACAGAACGCACACGCGTGAAGCAGGTAGAAGGCAAATGCCACAACTGACTTGCATGGTAAATTACCGTGCTTAAATAGCATGCAATATGTGTACTTGCATACTATTGGTTAAACGTGGTTAAACGTGGTTAAACGGCAATTTGCTTTTTTCTCATTGGTGCAACGTAAATAAATTTGAATTTAATTTACGCAATATGTCGGCGATTGATTTGTGTCGTTACAACAGTTTTGTTTATTAAATAAAGATATTCTATTCTATTCTATTCTAAAAAAATTTATTTAGAGCAAATGTTGGCGAATTTATTTGAGCCGTTCAAAAATATTAATTTATTTTAACAAAATGTCGGGGAGTTAGTTTGAGCTGTTCCTTATGTTTATTAAACGGAAAGCAGAAACAAATATAAAGACTCAGTTTTATCTTGATTAGATGTTAAATGATTATATTAATATAGGCAATACATATCTTTTAAGTCTTACGGCTTTAACATTTTTATTAAATAGGTATTGTATACGTAATATTTATTGTTCAAATCGTTAGTCTGATTTTTATGTTATAAAATGTATAAATTTTAATTTTATATAAATTAACTTCTTGACCTGCTATATTCTTGAAATTTTTCAATGGACGGTCACAGCAATTCAAGTGAAAAAAACGTAAAAAAATTCAACGATGAAGAAATTGCTTCTAATCCTATGAAATTTATTGCAACAGAAAATCATTTAGTTACGAAGCAATCCCCTAGAACCGAGACAACCATGAAGAAGTTGAAAACGCCTGACTCCGACAGAGTTTTACTATGTGCATGTAATTTTTGCATTATTTTAACTGTTTTTTGCCATATGTAACATATTTTTATCAAGTTGTCCATCTCATTATCCAAATTACGAAACTAAAGGCTACCATGTGTAGTTGCCTTGTTTATTTTTAGATAAAATTCTCCTAAACTGTCTGCTACGTCGTTACGTTTAGTTTTCTATACTGTGACTGATTGCAGAATATTATTGTAGAGAAAGATATTTCCTCCGACAAAAATTAATACTGCTTATCTTTTTTTCAGGTCAATGTTTTCAATTTTTGTTACTATGCAACTTTCTGGTTTCTCGTTACAGTTTTGTTCTTGATAAACTATTGTTAAAACGAGTTTGCGTTATATTTGTGCATATTGAGATCGTTCAGGAACAGGTTATATATTTGGGTGTAGTGTTGCTGTGCTTATTATGGAGGCTAATTTTAAATTTTTAGGCCACTGATAATTTGGTTTAAGAGAAAACCATCTTATCAGACTCCTATACGCACACTAAGGTTGAATTGGATTTGGCATCTATGGGGCTCTCGTCAGCTTATTGGACTGGAGCCTCTACAGAAATAGCCACCGTCCAGTTGGTATCCCAATATTCTGTATCTCGGTTCTAGTATGTCTCCACACCTTACAAGTTTGACACTTGGCACAGGCTCTTACCCAAGCCCGTATGTCTTTAGACATATGCGGCCATACGTATCTATCAGTAATTAATCGAATGGTGGCTTTTATGGATGGATGTCCCAAATCGTGTAAATGTTGAATTATTTTGGCGCGTAACTCCAACGGCACATATGGTCGTGGTTGATCTCTGGACGTTTCGCATAACAACCACTTGCCACTCAGGAGCTTGCGAACATAGCCGGGTCTCTTAGACAAAACTAACGTAAAGGGATCCGATCCTTGCGCTTCCTTGATTTGATTGACTAAATTGTTAGGAGAATCATCTAGATTCTTCAATGGACCTTGACGTATCAGCTCGACATCTGCTTCATTCGGTCTGCTAAGTGCATCTGCTACCACATTCTCTTTACCAGCAATATGAGAGACAGTGAAATCGAACTCTGCTAATCGGGTAATCTGGGAATTCACCCTGCGAGAGTAATTAAGCCTCGCGGTTTTACCAAGTATGCTTATCAACGGCTTGTGATCTGTCAATAATTCTTAATGATGACTGTCTTAATAATGCTCAAAAAACACTGCAGCATACAGAGAAAGAAGCTCTTTACCAAAAGTATCATACCGTTTTTCTCGATCATGAAGCTTTCGGTTATAAAACCCAATATCCTGTTCTCTTGGCTGAAGCACTGGCCATATTGCAACATCCGAGGCGGCTATGAGTAGCTTAAATGGCTTTTCTTTATCTACAGGTGCTTTAGTGATTAAGTCACAGCGTTTCCTTAATCCTATGGAACTTTTCTCGGTCTTCCTGATTCAAAGTGATTGTGCTCTTCTCACGTGTGAGGTGACGTGTCAGCGATCCGAAAATTCCAGCCAGATTTGGAATAGATCGTCGATAATAGCTTATCCTGCTCAAGAACCTACGCAACCTGCGACGGTCCGTGGCTCCGTTATGTCCTTGATGGCTTGGATTTTATCTTTCAAAGTTTTAATTCCGTTTTAGAAAAGTATATGTCCAAGATATTTAACTACAGAACATCCAATTTTGCTTAAGTATATTTTGAAATTTGATTGCGGAGTGCCATCTTCATATTTTCCAATGCCGCGTTTCGCGTATGCGGATTTTAGCTTTGCACCGACAGTTTCACAAAGATCCGATTGATCACAATTTCCAATTTCGTTTTGTCTTCGATCGGGCTGAGTTTGTATGCGTCCCAATGGAAATGTGGTTTGATCACATCTTTGTTTCCAATTTTGCTTTTATTAGGTTTGATCACTAATTTATATTGTTCCAGCTTGGGCAAGCCCGTTTACCAAATGCTTACGATGTTCATCACGCGATCGAATGAAAATAATTGTAGTTTATGCACACTCTGGCAAATGGCCAATTCTGAAGAACTTCTTCAGCCAAATTCTTCAATGTCTGACTGGCATTTGAATATATTCACGCGATACCCCTAATTGAAATCTGATTGCGGTGAGTGGTATAGAACTTTCCTCCATTGAAATCTGGTAGTATGCTTTCTAAAGATTAAAGCTGAATAGACCTTATATCTTATTATGCCTCGGTGCAGAATACTCTGGTTAGGGAGAGGATGAGAATCACCCTTAGTCTCTGAGTTTAATAGGCGATAATTCCTACAAACCTTCCATTGTGCCGGTTCAGGTTTAGGAACTACAATTTGTGAGGTATATTGCGACTGGAGAAAGCTACCGATAAGTTTAGCCGAATCATTTCGGTAAAAGAATGCTACTGGAACAATGAAAGCTGCGTTAGTCAAAACGCAGATCAGGTAACGATTTGTTGCTTGTGTTGTGCCAACGGTTGGGCCTTGGGTGAACAAGGCAACGAAGCCACCAAATCTATTTGGTGCTCTACTCCTGTCTTCAATCCATTTCGTTTGGCACTAAAAGGTTGAAACACTGCAAGGTGTTTCTCGATGATATCGGCAAAGTCACTTGCGACTATGGGACGGGGTAAACGAACTGATCTAACCGCTGAAGTATCAGACTCAGTGTGTGTTAACACCCCCACGCCTTCTCCGATGGTCCTAGTTTTGGGATCTAGTGTCAGATTGAAATGAGTCAAGAAATCCATCCCAATGATATGGTCCTTGACATCGGCTACCAGAAAATTCCACTTAAAGGAAGATTTCTGTCCCAATGTTACCGACAGTTCTTTCATCCCCATAACTCCTATCGGACTACCATTGGCGGCCCATAGTTGATAATCAAATGTGGGGCAATCTGCTTCCACCACATCTGACCTAACTATGCTTACTTCTGCACCTGTGTCTATGAGAAACTCCAGACCAGTAAATTCATCTCTAATAATGAATTTATTGCTGGATAATCCGGCAACGTTTTCAAGATCTCCGCTTAAGCAGAATCTAACCCTCTTGTCGTCTGTGTTGGTGCTCTTCCCTATTGTCGCATTTTTCGACTTTGCTTTAAGTATAAGTTTTATAGGCACATCAGGAAGCCTTTGCAATGGAACCCCCCTATGGCTCCTACTAGCGGGGGTTTTATGCTTTTCCCGGTGAGGAATTTCTCTCTACCGGTTTTGTGCTTCCTTTCCATCTGGGTCCACCTAAACGCGGGTATATGCAATTTTCTCCTTGGCACTTAGCACTTCGTCCATATTCACAATGTGCCTTACACCATCCGCGCGGCCCATCGAAGCGTTGACGCGAGTGACTCCCTCGACGTCTAAAATTTCTATCCTGACACTGAAATTGCGAAATAGTTCTCGCCATATCATCAATTTTGCGATTCATATTCGCAACTTCTCTACTTAAGTAGCGCACATTTTCCTGTAGTGTCAGGATAGTTTCTGTATCTGCCCTGCCTGGCTGCACCATGACTGAATCTGCTGTTACAGCATGTACCTGCGGTTCCTGCTGTTTATACACACCGTCTAGTCCTCTGAGTTTATTTGGCCAATCAACATTCATTGTCTCAAATACCTCTAATGTGGCTCTAAGCCTGGATGTTCGGTCAGCTGTAAAAATGGAGCTTACCACATCTCGGGATATATTTAATCAGGAAGATTTTACACAAAGGCTTTCATAAAATTCTGATGGAAGTTGACGCCCCATCTTTTCTATGCGTAACAATTTGCACATTTGTGCAGACTTTCCAAGATGATATCTCTGTTAAATTTCAGCGAATAACAACTCCAATGCATTGTATGGTTCTTCTTCAACAGTTCTGTTTCTAAATTTATCTAGGGTGCTTCTGAAATTTTATGGCATTGCCATCCATGCTGCAGCAATTTCTCAATAGGGTTCACAATTTGGTAAGCTTTACATATCATTTGGGCATATCCGACACAAACTTAATGTTTTTCAGATTTGTATGGTGGTAGATTGATAATTTTTGGACTGGTGCGGTTGCCATTTTTTGTAGGGGCTCTAGTCCTATTAGATGATGAGAGCCCCATAGACGCCAAGTACGATTTAATCATAGTCTGCGTATAGGGGCCTGATAAGTTGGTTTTCTCTTGAACCAAATTATCAGTGACCTCCATATTAATCACACCAACACTACACCCAAATATATAACCTGTTGTGGAACGATCTCACTATACACAAATATGACGCAAACTCGTTTTACCAGGAATTTATTGTGAAAATTAACATCGTAATGAGAAAACCAGAAAATCGCTACAAGTAGAGAAGTTGCGAATATGAATCGCAAAATTGATGATATGGCGAGAACTATTTCGCAATTTCAGTGTCAGGATAGAAATTTTAGACGTCGAGGGAGTCACTCGCGTCAACGCTTCGATGGGCCGCGCGGATGGTGTAAGGCACATTGTGAATATGGACGAAGTGCTAAGTGCCAAGGAGAAAATTGCATATACCCGCGTTTAGGTGGACCCAGATGGAAAGGAAGCACAAAACCGGTAGAGAGAAATTCCTCACCGGGAAAAGCATAAAACCCCCGCTAGTAGGAGCCATAGGAGGGTTCCATTGCAAAGGCTCCTTGATGTGCCTATAAAAGGCATACTTAAGGCAAAATCGAAAAATGCGACAATAGGGAAGAGCAACGACACAGACGGCAAGAGGGTTAGATTCTGCTTAAGCGGAGATCTTGAAAACGTTGCCGGATTATCCAGCAATAAATTCATTATTAGAGATGAATTGACTGGTCTGGAGTTTCTCATAGACACAGGTGCAGAAGTAAGCATAGTTAGGTCAGATGTGGTGGAAGCAGATTGTCCCACATTTGATTATCAACTATGGGCCGCCAATGGTAGTCCGATAGGAGTTATGGGGATGAAAGAACTGTCGGTAACTTTGGGACAGAAATCTTCCTTTAAGTGGAATTTTCTGGTAGCCGATGTCAAGGACCATATCATTGGGATGGATTTCTTGACTCATTTCAAACTGACACTAGATCCCAAAACTAGGACCATCGGAGAAGGCGTGGGGTGTTAACACACACTGAGTCTAATACTTCAGCGGTTAGAACAGTCCTTTTACCCCGTCCCATAGTCGCAAGTGACTTTGCCGATGTCATCAATCTTTTAATACTAAACGAAATAGATTGAAGATAGATGTAGAGCACCAAATAGAATTTGTGGCTTTATTGTATCGTTAACCATAAGCACAAAACAAAAAAACAAGTTGCTGTGCCGACATTTCCAGTCAAGTACAATGTATGTTGGACGATTATAGTTGAGAACCGCGTATTTAATTTTACATTCCATATATATGCAATGTGGATCGATTCTCTCTTGTCAGTTTTCCGTGGTACTCTAATGATGATCATGGAAATTCGAAACGCGTTAGTGCGTGTGACTTTACGGTAGTTTTGCTACGTTGTTCGACGACTGGTTAAATAAAATGGGATTGTTGTTTACTTCAAGCTCGCAAACTTGATTTAAAGAACAAGTTGCTTGGTCTGAATTTCACCAATTGCGCAAAGAGGGAATTTGTAGAAGGCCAAATTCCAATTTTGCTTCTCCAATAGTGGTATTTCCCAAACCCGAACCGAGACGATGGTGGGTTTGTGGGAATTGTCGCCTATTAAAATCTGTGACCAAGGGTGATTCTTATCCTCTGTCTAAACAGAGTATTCTGGTCAGAGACATAATGGGATATGAGGTTTATTCAACTTAAGATTTCCATAAAGCGTACTATCAGGTACCCTGCAGATTGAGAAAACCATTTGAGCTATTCACAGCTATCTCGGATATTGCAATAGGGGCAGTGCCTCAGCAAAGAGAACAGGATATAGTAAGACCAATTTGGTTTTATAACCGAAAGCTTCATGGTCGAGAAAAATGGTATGATACCTTTGTTAAAGAGCTTCTTGATTTGTATGGTGCAGTGCTGCATTTTGAGCATTATTTAGACGGTCATCGGTTCAAATTCTTGACATATCATAAGCCGGTGAGCAGCATACCTAATAAAAGCGCGAGGCTTAATTACTCTCGTAGGGTGAATTCTCAGATTACCCTATTAACAGAATTCGACTTCACCGTCTCACATATTGCTGGTGAAGAAAATATGGTAGCGGTTGCACTTAGAATACCGAATGAAACAGACGTCGAGGTGAAACGTCAAGGTCCATTGAAGAACCTAGCTGATTCTCTTAACTATTTAGTCAGTCAAGTCTCTTTAAGTTAGTTTTGGCCAATAGATCCTGCTATTTTCGCAAGCTCCTGAGTGGCAATTGGTTGTTTTGCGAAACATCATGGGTAAGGTCTTGTGCCAAATTTCAAACTTGTAAGGTGTAGAGACATAATAGAACCGAGATTCAGAATATTGGGATACTAACCGGACGGCTCAGACATGTACATATAAACATTGTCGAGATACTTTCACAAGACGCGTTGTTGACGGCATCAAAATCATGTCTTACCGTGCTACAAGATCATAACGTTACATTAACGTCAGACGAACTAGCCGTGCCAATGACAAATGAACTAGGCGCAACGCCGACGATAGAGGCACTAGTATGCACAACTCGCTCAGGAAGAGTTCAACATCAAACGAACATAGTACTAAGACACGACATTTATGTATAAATTATTTACCTAGTTATTTTAGTAAACAAATAACTACGAAGTTAAAGTAACCTATGAAAGAATTGTTTAGTTTTAGTATTGAGTTTTCTGTAACTTGTGCTTGACGCAAGTGATCTACTCTGTTAACTTGGTTTCTTGTTGTGGATTTGACCGCATTTTTCTTGAGCGGGACAATTGATAGCACTCGTAGGTCGGTAAAATCTTGAATCCTGTCCATTTTCAGGTGCAACGATTATAGGCCTTGATTGATGGGTTCTCACTTGTCCCTTCATTTTTAAGTTCATCATCAGCTGAAAATGACGGAGCAATTTTCCACTATTTTTGTTCAGATATTTCGAGACCTTATTTCCAGTCTCATCTTAAGGATTGACACAATACACACAGGGAAAAAACAACTTGTGGTAATTGCGGTATCCTCATTCAAGATTGATCTATTTATATTTCTTTTAGTTCCAAGTATTTTTTATTGTCTGCCCTAATATCCGGTCTTCATGTCTAATCTCTAATACTCAAATGTATACGCAAACTTATCCATGTCACTCCTTCCCGCACCCAACCTATATACACATATGTGTACTCCACTAAATTAACATTTCTAGAATAATTATAAGCAAACCTTATGGATTAACATACCTGCCTATCCATGATGTCTCTATTTTGAATTGTTGTTCCGGACGCATAGAAGGATAAAAAAATTGATTTCAATATTTCAGTAATCCTCAAATATTCCAGCTTAACAAATCCCGTCCTGTTTGCAATAGGTTATAGAGAGAGATTTATAAAACTGTTGAAAGAATATAGTATAATTCCATCGTATGGACAAGACCGACTAATGTTGTTCCGGACGCGTAGAAGGATCAACAAAATTTTGATTTCAATATTGCAGTAATCCTCACATACTCCAGTTTACAAAATCCCATCCTGTTTGCAATAGGTTATAGAGAGAGATTTATAAAACTGTTGAAAGTATATAGTGTAATTCTATCATATGGACAAGACCGACTAATGAACCTACACTAACGAATCGTATCTCAACCAAAAACACATTTATACTCATTTCTTGTATACATGTATTTTTCCATTTAAATATCTGTGTCTTAAACAATATCCATATCTATGCATATATAATTATATATATATATATATATATATATATATATATATATATATATATATATATATATATATATATATATATATATATATATAAATTAGCAGTCTTTATCTATTAAAATTTTATTATTTATTTATTTATAGTCATATAACCACATTTTATAAAGTATCCATTTATATATACGCCCACACACTACATCTTATGCATATATAGAGAAGCATATAATTAATCATGTGGGTTCTTCTCACATCTTTTATAAATTTCCATATATCCATTATATATATATATATATGTTGTATATATATATGTTTGTATATACCATATGTAATATATATATCATACAAGCAACACTGTGAGTCCCTCAACGGATAAATTATATCAGTCGCAACACATTTGTTAATATTTGAATATCTATTTTTATGTCTATGTATATATAGACCATTATGTATAATTATATATCTATCTATAAACAATAATGTGGGTTCTTTTAGCTTCAAGTACCTACAATTCACCCTGAGTGTAAAGTATATTTACTCTATATATATATATATATATATATATATATATATATATATATATATATATATATATATAATTAGAGAGAAAAGGAATACCTTGCTACTATGAGTAAATTTATGAAGATAGCTCACAGAAATGAGGCAAACTAAACCTCTCCACAACACCATTATGGCCAAGTTAGCGTTCGGGCAAGGCGACATCAGCAATACAGCTTCCTTGCGGATTTCACTGTATCACGTCATAAACAAACCAAAACTCGCAGCTAACTTTGCCCTACCAAGAAAAGAAAGTTACGAAGATGATTCTACTAGACATCTGCAACAAGATCGCCACTGAGCTCGATTCGATGCTATATCGCGAAGGGTTTCTAACCAAGAACTGTAATGCGCACGAGGACCCCATCCCAGCAGACGAGTGGGTCCTATACTACCCAATTTGGATGTAAGTGACTTTAATTGTTTCTGCCATGTCAAAATCTGCCCACCTTGTTTCTTACGCCAATTTGGTGCTGGATGAGAGAACAGAGCTCTATTGGTCAATCGAAATGAGGGCATACGCAAACGTGACCGAGCCAACGAAGTTGATGGAGCCTTATTTGTTTTTCTGACGACGAGCACTTATTGTCAGATCCAAAAAATACGTCTACGGATGTCAACGTTAATTATTCGTTGTTGGTAACCAACATGTGCTATAATTCTCAAACAACGACGATCGAATGCCTGTAAGCGTCTCAGATCATCAACTCTAAGAGGCCAAGTTTCACTAGCGTATAGTAAGACTGCGCGTACAGATGCATTGTAAACACGACCTTTAAGGCAAAGTGAAATATTCGCGTTTCTCCATAAATGACGAAGGTTCGAGAAAGCTACTCTAGCTTTCGCAATCCGTATTCTCACCTCGTCGGACATATTGCCTACGTTATTGATAGAGCTCCCAAGATATGTAAACATGTCGACTATGTCAAGATCTTCATTCTGCAGTCGCAACGTTGGAGTGAGTGGTGGGTGATCCTGTAACAGTATCTTACAATTAGAGGGTCCCCTGAAAGCACACGATCCACTCAAATTCACAGTCGCACTCTCCTATATGGATGTATTAATAACTAACACTACTGCTTGTAGTAATGTTGTGTATTAATTCATTTTCTACCTTAAAGCTACCAGAGGTGTGTTTGTAGACAGCACGCATAATATTTATTAATTTATTTGGCATATCATTTTCCAACAAAGTATCGAATAGAAAACGCGATCCATTAAGTCAAAAGCACACTTGAAGTCCATAAAGACGGCTATTGTAGTACGGAAATATAATATTCGCTGTTCAAGACTTTTCAACAAGGTAAGAATATTTTCTATACAATCCCGTTCTGGCCATAATCCGGCCTGTTCATCAATAGTATGTGATTCACAAGGTACACTCAGACGGCGTAAGATAATCGAAGCAAATAACCTAGATACCACTGGAGTCAAGTTTATGCCATGTTGGTTATCACACGGGTTAGGATTTACAATTTGAAGATTGAAATAATGCTCGACTCACTTCAAGCCATCCACTCGGCATTATCTTTTCATATGATACGAAAATGGAGAGTTAGCGTCTTAAACTTGTCACCACTATCCGAATAATTTAGAAGGAAGATCGATAATTACCTTATGCGAGCGGGTTTTCCATCTCCATTCTTTATTGTCTAATAGGATTCAAGATCGACGTTTAGAATACGCTTAAGTTGACAACTTAAATTCTATGAACATTATTATGAGCCGAACTAGGTTGAATTTGCATTTTTTTCCAGAGACCCGGTGACTATTTCTAAAGAAAACTGCAATGCCACTCTCAGTAACACATTTATTATACATGGTGAATCTATTATTCGTCTACATTAAAATCGAATCTTCACCATCAAGATCAGTTAACTATTATTTTAAAGTATCGTCATATTCACTGTAAGTTGTACTTGTCATGGTTATATGTGGACTGTAAAAGAACACTAGGTCGCCCATTCCTAGTGATGGTTTGTATTCGGAGTTTTCCTTCTCTTAGATCGTCTTAGCGCTTCACGTGAATCACAAACAAGAGAAGAACAGGCCGGATTCTGCGCAGGACGAGGTTGTATAGATAATATTTTTACGTTAAGGCAAGTTCTCGAACAGAGAAATTTATATCACCGTCCCACAATAGTCGTCTTTCTAGACTTCAAGGGTGCATTTGATTCGGTGGATCGCAATGTTTTATTCCATATCTTGTCGAAAAGCGGTGTGCCCACTAAATTTGTTAATATTATACGAGCTCTCTACACAAATACTTCTGGTCGCGTTAAGGTCTACAACGAATTAACGCATAACTTTACAACCAGCAGTGGTGTTCGTCAAGGTTGTCCACTTTCCCCATTTTTGTTTAATTTTGTAATCGATGCTATTATGAACAACACTCTCTCACACATTCAGAACGCTGGAGTTGAAGTTCTCCCGGGAGATAAACTAGTCGATCTTGACTATGCGGACGATATCGTACTATTATTTGACAATCAGCATGCTGCCCAGACCACCTTAAATAGATTAGCAAACGTTGTTCCGTCTTTCGGTATGTAAGATACTGTTACAGGATCACCCACCACTCACTCCAACGTTGCGACTGCAGAATGAAGATCTTGACATAGTCGACAGGTTTACATATCTTGGGAGCTCTATCAATAACGTCGGCAATATGTCCGACGAGGTGAGAATACGGATCGCGAAAGCTAGAGTAGCTTTCTCGAACCTTCGTCATTTATGGAGAAACGCGAATATTTCACTTTGCCTTAAAGGTCGTGTTTACAATGCATCTGTACGCGCAGTCTTACTATACGCTAGTGAAACTTGGCCTCTTAGAGTTGATGATCTGAGACGCTTACAGGCATTCGATCATCGTTGTTTGAGAAGTATAGCACATGTTGGTTACCAACAACGAATAACTAACGTTGACATCCGTAGACGTATTTTTGGATCTGACAATAAGTGCTCGTCTTTAGAAAAGCAAATAAGGCTCCATCAACTTCGTTGGCTCGGTCACGTTCTGCGTATGCCCTCATTCCGATTGCCCAATAGAGCTCTGTTCTCTCATCCAGCACCAAATTGGCGTAAGAAACAAGGTGGGCAGATTTTGACATGGCAGAAACAATTAAAGTCACTTACATCCAAATTGGGTAGTATAGGATCCACTCGTCTGCTGGGATGGGGTCCTCGTGCACATCACAGTTCTTGGTTAGAAACCCTTAGCGATATGGCAGCGAATCGAGCTCAGTGGCGATCTTGTTGCAGATGTATAGTAGAATCATCTTCGTAACTTTCTTTTCTTAGTAGGGCAAAGTTAGCTGCGAGGTTCGGTTTGTTTATGACGTGATACGGTGAAATCCGCAAGGAAGCTGTGTTGCTGATGTCGCCTTGCCCGAATGCTAACTTGGCCATAATGGTGTTGTGGAGAGGTTTAGTTTGCCTCATTTCTGTGAGTTATCCTGATAAATTTACTCATAGTAGCAAGGTTTTCATTCTCTCTCTACCCCTCTCCCTCTCGTAAATCTCAATAATAATTTATCTAAATTCACTTATATACTTTTTTCACTCCTTATGGTTATATGGCAGTGAAACATTAGTCACTTGACTTTTGTGTGGCTGGAAATGATGAAATGATGATAGATAGTCTGCCAAACAAGGCTGATGAGCTCTATCTGTCCCGATGCCAGTGGCCAAATGTTCCTTCAGCTGCCGAAACTTGCCCTTCACATCTGGAACGCTTGCTCTCATTCCGTCACTACATATTTATCAAAAAAGTTACAGCGCAGTTAGACCAAACTCGAAACGTGATGATGGCTGTGTCCCTTTATGGCCCGGCAAGGTTCATGCTACAAATCACGGGTTGACTAGCTTGAGCCCGCTGGTCGTCAGGCCGGAATTTCTATGGCTACGTGCCCTAGATAGTTGGAAACCCTTAGAGTTATGGCATCGAATCGAGCTCAATGGCAATCTTGTTGCAGATGTCTAGTTTAATAATTTCCGTAACTTTCTTTTCTTAGTAGGGCAAAGTTAGCTGCGAGGTTTGGTTTGTTTATGACGTGATAAAGTGAAATCCGCAAGGAAGCTGTATTGCTGATATCGCCTTGCTCGAATGCTAACTTAGCAATAATGGTGTTGTGGAGTGGTTTAGTTTGCCTAATTTATGTGAGTACCCTGATAAATTTACTCATAATAGCAAGGTATTCCTTCTCTCTGCCTCTCTCTCGTAAATCTCACTAATAATTTGTCTAAATTCACTTATATACTATTTTTCAATCCTTATAGTTATATGGCAGTGAAACATTATTCACTTTTGACTTTTGTGTGGCTGGACATGATGATGATGATGATGATGATGATGATTGATGATGATCATCATCATCATCATAATCTTTGTAGGAAAGGCAGGTGGTCGGGTTTGCTAACATTTATTATTTACTATTATTTTCTTTGTGGAAATCTATAACGGCTAAGTGCATGGTGCGAGTCGACATGCGAGGTTCAAAACGAACGAAAACCATGAATTCCACTACACCATCTATAATTAATTGCTGTATGGTACTTCTGAGTTAACCGTTGTCCGGGGATTGAGGGGTGCCATGTAGGACAATGTCTTACACGTTTATCGGTAGTTTACCTTTAAAAACTCTGTAGAACCAGAATTTCGAAGCTAATTGTGCGTAGAAAAGGATGCTGCAGCCAGCTCTGTAATGCTCGTAGGTTCCTGCATTTTGCTTGCGAATAGAAACATATCTATCTTTAATTTATCCAGCGTACGTGCGAGTGCTTCTTATCCAATTGATTCCATTGCTTGCCCATTAAGTACTGTGAAATTTAAGCCTGTTTTACGTTTACTTAATGATAGGTTACTTGTGCTATTTTTGATATTTGACATTCAGACTTTGGGCTCAGTGATATTTTCGACAACCACCTTACTCATAGCATCTGAAATAGCGTATTGATAGATTTAATAGAGAATGAGAAGGAATAGTCTCTGCTGTAACCTGATTTAGATAGACACTATTTTTTGTACGGTGTTCCGTTATCTTTTTACTCAGTTTTGTCAGTTTCTGTATGATTGCCATCACGGTCTATTCAGCTCAGATTTCAGATGAAATTATTTATAAAGTTTATGTTTCCTCATGTAATTCTGCTCGATGTAAAGAAATCAGAATTAATCAAGCAACTTCATTTGGCTCACAAATTTACACATAATAAAGAATCTCGGTTGTAGACGGTACATTGTCGAGTGTACAAAAGCTCTGTATTGTCGATTAAGTTTTGCCTTAAATTTATTATTTCAACTATTGGTCGTTTAGAGATATGTGTTGTCTTATTTATGTGTTTTCTAAGTAGGTGTTCTCATCTAGAATAAATAGAACGCTTCCTAGATGATTATTGTCTTACTATGCTTTGTATTCAATTATTATTCTATCATTATTTTTGATACCCTCGTTATATAGCTTCTTACATTTTTTCATGGCTACATTGAATTAAAGCTTCATCTGCTAAATGCTGTTATATTGTTGTTTGTGATGATGTTTGGTTTTATTTTCCCCATTGTGCAATGGGTAAGTACTTCTTTCGTCCGTTGCAAAACGTCATCATCGATAGACCCTCATTCGCGTACAGTGTTTCGCTTTCTCTTCACTCAGTTACGTCCGTTTCTGCAGGATTTCTATTACAGTCCTTTCAGTTACAATGTCAAATGTCATTTTTTTATGAAGTTCGTTTCCCAGACAACAACGTAGATCAAATATCACAAACAGTAGTTCCTAAATCTTTTTCAAAAACCAATTTTTGCGCGACATGTAATTGATTAATTACACGGCCCTAATTTTGAAAAACAATGTCTTTACATTCACTGTTTTCTGTTATACTCAAAATTTTTGGGCTTCCTGTTTGGAATGCCTTTTTCAAAAGTAAGCTTTTATCACCAAGAAATTGATAACTATTAAGCTAAGTGGTAAATTTCGTTTATACGATGTTATTTATAGTTATTGCTTGATTTCTTAGCCATAACTGACTTTTCAGTTGATAGGGCTATGTCATGGTTTAATTCAAGGTTGTGATCTTGATATAAACACCAGTCCCATTATACATAGACGCTTACCGGTATAAACTAAACACTGTCTAATGTAGAAAGAGCAATTCATCCAGTTGATCGATTTCGTCCCCATTTTAAAATCTTCACGTACTTTTTTTCGACACTTTCAGGATGCAGGTGTTGAAGTTCTCCCGGGCGGTAAACTGGTAGGTTTTCACTATGCAGACAATCGAGATGCTGCTCAGGCCACCTTGAATAGATTAGCAGACGTTGATCCGTCTCTGTATGAAATTTTCACCCTCTAAATGTAATATACTTTTACAGGATCATCCAAATCTGCGACTTTAGAATGAAGATCTAGACATAGTTGACAGGTTTACATGTTTTGGGAGCTCTATCAATAACCTAAGTAATATGTCTGACTAGGGGAGGATGAAAATCACGAAAGCTAGAGTAGCTTTCTCGAACCTTTGCCATTTATGGAGAAACGAGAGTATTTCACTCTGCCTTAAAGGTCGTGTTTACAATGCGTCTGTACGCGCAGTTTAACTATACGTTAGTGAAACTTGGCCTCTTAGAGTTGGTAATTTTAAACGCTTACAGACATTCGAACATTTTTGTTTGAGAAGCATAGCACGTCTTGGTTACCAACAACGAATAACCAATGTTGACATCCGAAGACGTATTTTTATTTATAAGTGCTCCTCGTTAGTAAGACAAATAAGGCTTCATCAACTTCGTTGGCTTGGTCACGTTTTTCCCAGTAGAGCCTTGTACTCTCATCTAGCACCAGATTGACGTAAGAAACAAGGTGGGCAATTTTTCAATGGCAGAATCAGCTGAAGTCAGCTACATCTAAATTAGGTTGTATAAGATCCATGTGTGCATCATAGTTCGTGGTTAGAAACCCCGTCGCGATATGGCATCGAATCGAACTCAGTGGCGCTTTTCTAAAGATTTCTAGTAGAATCACCTTTTTAGTAGGACAATGTTGGCTGCGAGGTTTGGTTTCTTTATGGCGTGATACAGTGAAAGCCGCAAGGAAGCTGTATTGCTGATGTTGCCTTTCCCTAATGCTGACTTCGCCATAATGGTGTCGTGTTGATGTTTAGTTTGCCTCACTTCTGTGTGTTGTCAAATTTTGCGGGAATCGTGACATTATTCAATTAATTATACAACATTTAGATATTGTTTAAGGCGTTGAACTAATATATGGCAATTATATATTAGGTGTTGCGCACTTAGTAACAAATTAGTTCAAATTTGATCAGGAGAATAATCCAGCATGAACTACAAGTATAGTCTCGTGCACATTAGTTTCATGCTTACTGGCGAATCATCATTAGCCCTTTACCAACTATATTTTTAGATGGGAAATGTGGGAATAGAGAAGGGTACAATCTCTTATACGAATGTGTAAACCTGCAGTAGTGAAGCTAACTTCATATAAAGTCTTCGAAAATGCGACTTCAAAGTTACTTCACTATAGAGATACAGACTTGGTCAATATATTATGTATAGTGAATTAGCTTTGAAGTCTCATTGTCGAATACTTTATGTGACGTAATCTTCACTACTGCAGGTTTACAAATCCAAACAAGAGATTGTACCATCCTATTTTCCCACATTCCTCACACAAATATATATGTGTACGAGATTATACTTTTATGGTCATAATTAAACTAATTTGTTACAAGGTGCGCAACACCTAAGACATTATTGCATACATATTAGTTCTCCGCCACACTCAAGACCGGACTTTATTGATTTTCATTCTTTGTGGACAATTTGACTTAAAATTATGATTGATTTATGAGTATGCGTCCTTTTCATAAACAACTCTATTTAATTTTGTACTATTTCCAATTAACTTTACATTCATCAGATGATCCCTGTTCAATCGTAAATTTGAGTTCATTCACTTGATTGGCTAAGTTTAGGAAATCTGTCATTTCATACTCCCCATAATTCCAAATATCTAATATGCCATCGAAGTATCGTACATACAACTTGGGATTTATGGTTGTCATATCTGAGAGTTTTGTCTTTAAGTAATGCATGAAGATTGTAACAGGCAATGGTCGCCTCATTGTAACACCTATAATCTGCTTATAAAATTCCCTCCTAAATATAAAATATGTAGAAGCCATGCGTGTGTTCATCATCTCCATAATATTTCCATTGTCATTTTACTTCAACTATTACCGGATGATCAACCAGGAAGCGAAGAATATGTTCCAGTGCTTTGGGTATTGGCAGATTGGTATAACGTGACGTGATACAGTGAAATCCGCAAGAAAGCTGTATTGCTGATGTCGCCTTGCCCGAATGCTAACTTGGCCATAATGGTGATGTGGAGAGGTTTAGTTTGCCTCATTTCTGTGAGTTATCCTGATAAATTTACTCATAGTAGCAAGGTATTCCTTCTCTTCTACCCCTCTCCTTTCTCGTAAATCTCAATAATAATTTGTCTAAATTCACTTATATACTTTTTTTCACTCCTTATGGTTATATGGTAGTGAAACATTAGTCACTTGACTTTTGTGTGGCTGGACATGATGATGATGATGAGATTGGTATACATTGTCGCAACATCCTAGCTCGCCAACCTATCTTTTTCATTTAATTTACATTTATCTACAAAGTCAACCAAATGGTGTGATCAATATGCGGTCTACGAAGTGCGAATCCTTCTTTCCTCTCTGGCAGAAACTCGGACATTTTATATGTTATGGAGTGGTGGATTCAATTAGAGTTTACTATTTTTGTTTCATCTAGCCTTGACTTAATTATCCCTACCTTCGCAGTTGGGTTTACCATCTGTTTTGCTGAAATTCTTGTTAGTTGTTCCAAACTATCATCGGAAGCCATTTTACTAGACACACGTTTTATTTTTAATCAATTTTTTATATTAGTTTTATCGTATAAAGCGCACCATTAAGTTAAATATATTACAATAATAAACATTTGTTCATTTTGGAGATTCGACTGCTGCTTCCATCATCCTCCTGACTTTGCTTCATATTAATTATTGAACTTTCTTTTGTATTCACTTTAGCCATAAATAAGAACCTTGAAGCGTTCTTCGTCTCAATTTTTTTCTGCAGAATCTTTCGTACCTCGGTAGTCGACTTTGTCACCCTGTTTTTGTGATCAAGTTCTACAGTGCAAGGTCCGTCGGGAATGCTGACATAAACTATTTTGAGCTTTGCGTCGATACTTTAAACCTGATACGGCCCATCATTTACAAAATCTATTTTCATGGACCCCATCTGCGCCACCATAACGTATTCTTGGCCTGTAGGCGGGTGCGTGTAGGTCGTCTGACATAGGTTTGTTACTTTATCAAATTGAATTAGTTGTTGTCGGCACTCTAATACCTGTTATGTTGCAGCGCTCATGAGTCCCTGCGGTTACGGGTTCGACTGACATTCATATCTGCCCTCCATAGATCATGGTTATGGAAGCAAATCCTGTAGCTGTTGATTGAAATAACATGACCCGATGGACAAAATGGAATGTGACTCGTCTGAGCCCCGGGGCCTCGTGGCATCAACTTTGCAACACCTCTCATCGTCCGGTGTACTCACTCAGGGTGATGGTTGCAAATAGCTGTGCGAAAATGCATTTTGTTAGGGTTCCAGCATCACTGATTAAACTCTCGACACAAACCGTGCACCCTTGTCGGTACTAATAACTTGTGGTACACCATATTGGCTGCACCAGCGCTCTTCTAAACGTATCATAATGTCTATTGTGATTTTCTTCAATGGTAAAAATAACCCAATCGATTAAACGTATTGGCCATGGTAAATATATGGGCACTTGGCCACGAGCCAAAGCCACGGACCCACCAAGTCCATATGAAAAAAATTGATTTCGTGCAGTGGTATTGGCTTTCTCTTTTTAGGGGTCTACAACGCTGCGAATTTGTGCATTATTGACTGCAACTACGAATTTTTTTAGACATATCGGGCTAATAAAATCGCGACTGTCATATTCGTTAAATTAAATACTGTTTGTTGTGAAGAACAAATATATATGCAAGTATTTATTAGGTGTTGCGAACCTAGTAACAAATTAGTTTAGTTGTGACCAGAAGGATAAACCAAAGGCAGCATAAACGGAAAGTATAATCTCATGCACAGTCGTTTCGTGCTTACTGGTGACTCATCAGTAGGAGCCGGTATTACGCCCTTTAACCACTATATATTTGGTCAAAGAATGTGTAATAATAGGACGGTACAATCTCCTAGACGAATGTGTTAACCTGCAATAGTGAAGCTAACATCATCCAAAGTCAACGACAATGCATCATCGGTATTAACACCCTGTCCTCTGCTTTTGGAACACTCATCCACTTTCGATTCTGTGTCGCAAAAAATGTTATGGCAATTTATATTTAAGGAGAACGTACACACAAAACTAATTAGATTTCTAGAAGTCCGTTATTATGACTCATTTGTCATTTTGAAACTTTGTAGATTGGTTTCGGCGTTTGACAAGAGGGCTTTATTATTCTAAATCTAACCTATTATGCTTTTGATGATGATGAAACACGATTGGTTGTCTTCTGTCGGAACTTACAACCGTATTGACATCGATAAAGCAGCTTTTGACAGAATATAAAAACAAATCTGGTATCTCTCGTCTGTATAAAAACCATCTAGTCAAAGGTTTTCAATGGTAGTATATTGTCTGTCCTCTTTTATGCTGCGTGTATTTTAGAGATAACTTATTTTAGCTGTCAGTGCATGGATAGCTTTGCAAATCGGTTTATTCGCCTGATTTGCTGTAAGCCATGCAAGCGGGATAAATTTATTTGGAATAACGATTACTTGATCACGTTGCAACGTACTATCACTAACCAAGGTACACTCGAGTGGAAGTGAAACATTAATCACTTTTGGTTTTTGTATAGCTGTTCATGATGATAATGATGAGAGGGAGAAAATCTTTGAGTCTAGCAACCAATTGAGCATAATGAAGAAACTTGGTTAACTATTTTTATAGACATAGGGCTCCTCCAGACCCCACCGCTTTGGAGATCTTAATCTTCATTTTAGTATCTATATATATGTACTTATTTATGTATGTATTTATGCATATTTGTATTCATGTATGTATGTGCAAATGGATGTTTGTATGTATGTATGACACCCAACCTATCCAACATAATTTAACAATAATTGTTTGCGCGGGTGGTGGTAAAAATTCTTTAAATCAAGTTTGCGAGCTTGAAGTAAACACCAATCCCATTGTATTTAACCAGTCGTCGGACAACATAACAAAACTACCGCCAGCCGCAACGCACTGACGTGTTTCGACCTTCCTTGATCATTATCAGCGTACGACGGCAAACTGATTATCGAGGATCAAATTGCATTGAATATATATAGAAATCAAATTTAGATATGCGGCTCTCACCTCTAGCAGTCTTGCATACATTGAACTTGACTGGAAATGTCGGCTGCACAATTTCTATGCAGTCACGAACATTAACTGTTTGTAGCTTTCGCCACATCTACATATATAGGAAATACAATTTAACAATAATTATTTGCGCGGGGGGTGGTAACAATTCTTTAAATCAAGTTTGCGCGCAAACAGTTATCGTTAAATTTTATTGCCTATATATGTATATGTGGCGAAAGCTACAAACAGTTAATATTTGTGAATGCATAGAAATTGTTCAGCTGACATATCCAGTCAAGTTCAATGTATGCGAGACTGCTACAGATGAGAGCCGCATATCTAAATTTGATTTCCATATATATTCAATGCGATTTGATCCTCGATAGTCAGTTTGCCGTCGTACTCTGATGATGATCAAGGAAGGTCGAAACGCGTCAGTGTGTTGCGGCTGGCGGTAGTTTTGTTATGTAGTTCGACGACTGGTTAAATACAATGGGATTGATGTTTACTTCAAACTCGCAAACTTGATTTAAAGAATTATCCAACAGAAGACGGCACATTCGTTCGGAAATATATATTCAAATAACGAGAAGTGTTCAAAACAATTTTATTCGAAAAGAATATCTTGAAATTTCTATTGACTCGTATAGGTGTATAATGCACAACGAAATCGAATTGAGGTGGAAGCAGTATAGAATCATATTTTGAAATTTACCTTTTAAAGAGCACACACTATTTGACATAGTAATTCAAAGATTTTGGAATGCATTAACTGTTTTTGCCCCAAAAATTGTTGAAAGCAAATGCAAAGGTTTATCTAAATGTAGTTCATGGTTTAAAAAAATTGACAGAGTAAAAACTTTGGCAATAGCCGTGAACATAGCATATAAATATCAAACTCATTCCGGTTGATTTTCATGTTTATAAAGGAAGAACTTCAATTGAACAGCATACTGCAAAAGCTATAAGTTGATATGCCCTATTTCCTTAAGTTAAATAAAGGATGTTGTTAGCATATTAACTGATCATAAAAATGGGAATTATATATGTGTGTACTGTTGGCATCGGCATGTGCGCAGAAGACTGTTTTTTTCTCTTGATTTTTTATGTCGAACAAAATAGTTCAGTCCAGATGAGATGTAGCTAAAAATGTCGTGTAAACTTACTTTTGTAATAAAGATTAGCTTCAGTGTAAAATGTATTTATTGATGTGCATTTCAAGAACAAAAAAATGTTTGGAATCAAAGTTACATTTTAATATTAATTGGAGTGATATTAGTCGACTAGATAGAAAATATATACAAAGGTGGTTGCTAATACAATTAAGTTTCGAATTACAATCACTTTTTTTAGTTCAGTTCCAAATAAATGTACATTGGACCCTCAATTCTGGTTGCATTTTCTCGATCAACTTCAAGAATTTGCGTATAAATAGTTTAATACCAATAAAAACTTGAACCTATTTTGCTAATTTAATCAATTCTTAGGAAAAGCCAATCTATGAAAGATTGTTTACAAAGATATGTGGATGTATTTTACAAGTTATATAATGCTTGTAGTCGAGACCTAATATATATGCAATTGTGTATTAGGTGTTGCGCACCTAGTAACAAATTAGTTAAATTATGACCAGAACGATAAACAAAGGTCATCATGAACGGAAAGTACAATGTGTTCAATTCTGATGGACTAGCATACATTAAAATCTGTCGTGTTGGTATCATGTACGGAATCGGCAACCATAGTGTTAGTACCATGTACCCTTTCGGTACTATAATGTTGGTATCGAGTACTGACACAATAGCCATAGTGTTGGTATGTATGTTATATAGAGTGAGTTAGCGATTAAGTCGCATTGCTGAGGACTATATAATATTAGCTTCACTACTGCATGTTTTCAAATGCGTTTAGGTGATTGCACTGTCCTATTTTCCCACATTCTTCACTCAAATATATAGTGGGTATACGGCGTAATACCGGCTCCTACTGACGAATCCAGTAAGCACGAAATGAATGTGCACGAGATTATACTTTCCGTTCATGCTGTTTTTGGTTTATCCTTCTGGTCACAACTGAAATAATTTAATATTAGGTGCGCAACACCTAATACATAATTGCATATGTATTTTACTAATTAAAGGATGGTAAAAATATAAATTAAAAGTAAATTTACCGCTAATTACAGTAACATTTGGACTAGGAAAATTTAATGCGACGGGTTTATGATTTATTATCGACGTAACGGGTTTAATCATCAAATTGACTATATTATTGTTTAGTAAATATATGATTAGCTTATAAGTTATGGTAACTCAGTGGGTAATTCCATAATAATATCGAAATCATAAGTAGTACAGCAAGCGTATGCGAGAAATTTAAATGGTCTAGAAGTTGGTTAAAATCACAGCTCGCTTGAACAATTTATGCCTTTATTTAAAATATAGAAAATAATGAACTCGAGTAACGGAAAATGAGTACAAGATCACTCGAGATGAAATGGATATCCTCGTATTTTTATAGAAAAAGTACTTGAATAGTGATTTCATTGTTATATGGCAGTGTATCATCAGTATATTTCACTGATTTATTGATGTTTATTTTTATAAAGCTGCTGATTATTATTAGGATGAAGATGGTGATGATGTTGATTATGATGATTGTTATTATTAAGTTGATGGTGGCAATAAAGTATTATTAGCGACAATGGTTATGATAATGACGGTGATGGTAATAATAATAATAATAATGATGATGATGATGTTAATGAAATATCCTTTGTGTGAGAATTAAGAACAAACTGTTAGTAGAAGTTAAATATTTTTTCCAATCTGGATTAATCGAAATATCCTGATCTACGTTTTGACTAACGCAGTTAGTATTCCAGTCAGCGATTGAATTAATTATAAAAATCGAGATCTAAAGTATAAAATTAAACATAATATATACTTAATTGAATGTATGATATCATCGCATATGATAGCATGTCATACTAAAATTTCTTTTGGAAAATATGCGTATGCCGAGTCATGTTGGCTACTCTAGCTAGTTCTTATTTACATTCGCCTTAGAACGATTTTCTACACGTTTATCTATGGTTGAAATAACATTAACTACGGATAGTAAATAAATGCCCAAATCAGCCGAATTCCTACATTGTGAAATTCTGCGTTTTCTTATTCCCCTTTTACTAGCACTATCAGTAAATTTCTATATATTTTTTATTAATCTGCGTGCAATAAAGAACGTCACATTGATCATACTTTCGTTTTCTCCCCAATTTATTCAAATTGGCGTTCAAAATCACGAACGAGTTTCCATCATATTTGAACTAAGATCCAAACTAACAGATATATCATGTGTTCATACAAAACGGCAGATTGAACGTTATACACATCGAAATAATGCTATGCTTCATACAATCTTTAATAAATGAATTGCTAGGTAATTGCCTTCCCTTTTTTGTTTAAAATGCTCCCCTTATCAATTGCTTTACATCACAGTGAAATTTTGTCGTGCGACTAGATGTTGCATGAGTATCTTATTCTCGATTTAGCTACTATATTTTTGAGTTTGGTATGTCATTCTTTTGCTGATTCAAAATATTTTCATAAAAGATTTAAATAGTCATTATAGCCTTTGCCTGTCTGTTCAATTAAACGAACATTGGTTGCGCGGGTGGTGATAACAATATTTTTAATCAAGGTTGCGAACTTGATGTAAACACCTGACCCATTATGTACATACGTTTGTCAGTATAAACTAGGTATTGTATGGTGTGGAAAAAGCAATTCATCCAGTAGACCGGTTTCGTCCTTATTTGGAACTCATCACGTACTTTTAGGGTTCTAACCTGGACATGTATGTTTCGGAATCTGGTGCTCTAACCACTGAGCCATCCTGCCGCACTCAACGCATCATTTTCAAAAATATACCAACTTAAAGAAATCTGTTAGAATTTTTTCTTTTTGGTGGTTTTCCTACTGGATGAATTGACTTTTCTACACTAAATTACCTAGTTTATACTGACTAATGTTTGTACATAATGGGCCAGGTGTTTATATCAAGAATGCAACCCCGATTAAAACTAATTGTCTGTTATATTAACACCTGAATATAAAGTATATTTGTTAGCCACTATCTCGTCATTTCCAACGAATACTGAACTACATCTTAATTATTATTTGTTTAATTCAATAACTATTACCGATCAAATTTTAATCAGCGATTGAATTGTGCGTGTGTCAAAGTTTAAAATAAACAATTTATAATAAGATTTTCTTTTTTAACTGTATTCAAGCCTCATTTATTTTTGCATGTTTTTTATAGCTTCTATGCTATTGTTCATTTAATTTGAAATGCGTTTTCTCGTTAACTTTGAGATGGTTCAAATTTTATACTTTTCAACCCGACACCTGAACGAAATCAAGGATAGTTGTGGCGAAAAATCGTCAAACGGCTAATAGCATTAAATTACCTTCATTGTTGTAAGACCTTTAAAAATTAACTCTAGACTAATCAATATTATTAGTCAAACAAGTAGAATCAATGTAATTGAAAAGGAAAAGTGAGCTTTGTTGGTACTATTTCGAGAGAGGCATCATACTTTCTATGGTTTTCTTGAGCAGTAAACTTGTAGTTTCAAATTATTTTCTACTGATTAGGAGTAGGGTTCTAAACACAGCCGAGTCTTGGCTACTCAAGAAACAATTGTTCAATGTAATTGAAAAAGAAATGCTCCAAGAAGATGGTACTCGGCAACGGCGTAGTAGACAAACTAAGAAATTTAAAACAAACACTTTCATTTCATCCTTACTATGAGAGTGTGTCGTAGTGTTTTCTTCAGTTAACGCATAATTATAACTATTTTTCATCTTTTTGTGGCAATAAAGTATCATTTTTGAAATCTGATTACGTAGTTCTGTGAATTTTAATGATGGCGATTATACGAATAAAAGATTAACGAGAAAATTTAGGCCATGCTACATCTATATTATAACAGATAACATACGAGACAGTACAGCTTCATACCACTTACTAATCACGCGCTAAACTGTGTCACCAATATGTAGAGGATAATGAGTACCGCGTATGATCTGAAAGTGTAGGCGTTGAAACGACACCAATGAATATGAAAAATGTGCACCTGTGCAATTCTGTAGTTTCCATATTATTAATTAATCGGTGTATACCTTTATACTCAACTGAATTTTACTATTTTTTATCTTCTTACATATCAAAAGCCTTATAATTTTCGTTGGGTGGGTATCTGAAATTTCTCTTTTTTTTGGTTTCAACTGGATTGATAATTTTTCACATATCACTAATAAATTATCAATATGAATGTAGCTATAATCCCTGAAAGTGGTGTTCAATTGTTCTGAGTAATAAAGGTGATATAATACGTTCATTTTTTGTATGCGGCATCCATAATGTAAGTTTCTAAATTTTTTAACAATATTTAATTGGTAGCTTAATATTTTCTCCATTTGTTTGTGTTTTAGCCTCACCACAGAAGTTCATTTCCTTTGACGAACTTAATGATGCCGCAAATATTGCGTACAATATGTCACTTGCACATGAGATAACAGTTGATGATAATTTTCGTTTAGAGAAACATGTAGCTCCAGAAAACAGGTAATTGAATTTATGAATTTAAAGGTTATTTAAATAAGCATACATTATCCCTGATCTATGTTAGCCAAAACACAGATCAAGTAACTTTGATGAATCTAGTTTTGCAATTTTTTTCATTCTCTTATGCAAGTATCCATACACTGTCATTCTGCTTCTTTCTCGTACACACACACACGCACATACACCCAATGAAATATAAGTAAAATTTTCATTAATTTACTGGTAAAAGGACAATTCATCTTCCCTGCTCGTTTTGTGCCTTCTTAATATCGTTCTCCTTATTAGTATCACCAGTAGCAATATATCACCATTAAAAAAGGGATTCTTTATTGCCGCATCACTTTGGAGATCCTATTGATAGTTATTATAAAGCTAGCAAAATGTATCACGTGAAAAAGATAAAAATAATATTTTAAAATGAATGGAGTCAGCCTAGATAGCATGATCAACCTATACTACACTCTAAAATGAGATCACCTACACCTCCATATATTACAAACAATAATCAAAGAAGACAACCTAGTAAGGTGATTTCGCGAACAACTTCCTCGCTAGTTTCACGAGCCGACCTTGCGCTAACTATGCCAAAATATGACAATGTGATTTAAAAAAATGTTATCTGCAGGTTTTATGAATATTGATACTGCAAAACTCCTTATTAATAGATATGATTTATTTTTTCAAATTTTACTGCATTTCCTTGATGATTTAGACGATAAAATTTAGCATTTTATTTATAGTAGTTTGCGAAATATGTTCACTTATGATATTTATGATACGAGTTTTTATTTGTCAGTTGATTCGTTAACGCTAACGATTTAAACAAGTCATATTACAAAACAATCATTGTCAAATACACGTTACGCACACTCATAAAATATTATAAATAATTTTAGATTTATTTTGGTACAATCTCATTATTTAGCGGTCAATAATGCTGGCTGTAATATTTCGTTTTAAATGTACTTGTTTATCGAGCGAGCGTTTTTCAGGAAACTTGTAATTCCATTGTTATATCCGCTTTCGCCGTTCTGGTTTGTCTTGATTAGTGTGTTTGTTGCTCTCGGTTGGCAACCATCGATAGTTCCTCTAATAATTATCGGATATCTTTTATTAATTATAATATGCTTGCATTTGTTTTAGTGTAAAGGTTTTTATGGAAGTTAATAATCGTTTATGTTTTTATCATCTCTGGTAATGCTGATTATATCTATCTGTTTTTCTCATCTCTATTGTTTCTTTAGATTTTGTTAGACTTCATGTTTAGTTTTAGGTATTATATTAGCTTCGGTAAATTTAACTTTCGCTTAATTTACTGAATTAATTATCTAGTGGATTTGTTATTGAATACCTGGAATAATTTATGCTATATCAAATGTAGCAACTGTTTTATCTGAACTTTACTTGTATATTTTAACATAAAATGTCAATTTCCAGTTTCGAATACTCTGCCTCTTGTTTGGTTTATGTAGAATATATGATTTTGTCATTTCATTTAATTTTCAATTACTACTTCATGTAGGCAAGATATTCGTCAGGTTCAACTTTTTACAGTTGTAAGCTTAATTCTGTTAGATGCATGCCTAAAATATTTTGTTATTCTGTTCTAATATAAATTTAAAGAATAAATGCTAAGAAACCCTTTTCTTTTGTAGCGGCGCGATTGTGTCTACTTATCACGATAATCATGATCATTAATATAATAATAATATAAAATGTTGAAAAAAGCGAAACGTAGCGAAGCGCAATTTTCCACGAGGCTTTGCAAGCCAATTCATGACCAAACATATCATGTCCTGAATAATTGCGACATTCCAGCAAAGCGCTTTTCATTTTTAATAAAAGCTAGTTATGCTGGTATTCTTCCATATCTAGAAGTTATTTCAATAAATCGACTTTGCACTGAAATGTGCATTTGCATTACCATGGGGCTTTCTAAGCTCTTTTGAAAAATGCGCTTGGATACATTTCCCTTTTCCAATATTTTGGATTAATATATATCTTTGTGTATTTTTAATGTGGACTGTTTTTTCCCTGATATTTCTTTCTATATGTTGTTTTTTGTTCATATTTCCAGTAAAATCAGTTGAAACAATGGAGCGAATGAACTACTGTGTAATTTTAAATTCATACAGGCTAATAAATGTTTTGCTTATCTGAAGAAAAAAATATTGTCCATTGCCTTCGAAAATTACGCAGTATATTTTTATTGTGAAGAAAAAACAATCAATAACAGTGTGGATAGTAGTAAAATATTATTTGCGCAGACAAACAATATGTGTGCTATTGGGTATTGGGATTTGCTGATCTAATAAAAAATTAATTCAAATAGGACCAGAATGACAAACGAAAGTAAGAATAAACGACAGGTATAATTTTATTACCACTTCGTGCCTACTGGCGACTCACCATTAGGAGTTGGTACTATTACCCATAGCCACTACATATCTGGTCAATGGATGTTGAACAATTGGATACTGCAATCCACTATACGAATGTGTATGCAAGCAGTAGCGGTGGTAACTTCATATGGGGTCTCGGACAATGCGAATTAAAAGCCAACTCACTATATTTGCATATACTGAGCCTGTGAGGTGTATCGACTGTGTGGTTGCCGAGTCGATACCTGGTATCAACATTATGGTTTCCGAGGCAGTAATTGTCACCAACTCTATATTTGTCGAGTCTGTACATGATTCCAGCACGATGGATTTCAAGATATGTTAAAATAACCAAGATTACGAATTAACAACTACTTTTGAAATCCTGTTATTCCAGAAAATCTATAAACTCGTTCCTCAATCGGATTGGTAACAAACTAAAAAGCAGCTGCACACCGCATCAATATCATCGTTATTAATGAGAGAAATTGCACAACACAATGTGCAACCAACATTGCAATATGCACACCCTGTGCTGTTACCAAGGAAACAAAATAAAATTCAAGACCAAAGCGATACGAAAGAAAAAATACAGAGAAAAAACATCCGTATATGTAATAAAAACTCATTCCATCAATACAGGAATAAACAGACTTCAAACATTACTCTGTAATATGATAAGAATGACCTGTTCATGCACACAAATACAAAAGCAATGAAGTCATAAATCAACCATTAATAAAACATCGACATAAAATAGAAGTAAAACTGAAAATCAGTCTAGTTGTCATCCACCTGATCGAATGAAAACTCAAGTTGTATGCAAGTGAAAGATTGTAATATACTGTTGTATATTTTGATACTTTTTTATTAAATTATTTTTCTTCCTAATAAAAAAAATATATGCCGCGAACGACATTTCTCAAATTCATTGGGGTAATTATGTGGATCCTTTGAATGTACATGTTAGAAATGTCATTTTCTTACAAATGACATTTTGTGTTTTAGTCAGTTTACCTGCTAATTATCACTGTTTTCTTTTCATTGACGTGTATTAATGAAACTGTTTTTCTTTTATCAGTCGTTCGATCGATCATAACAACAATGTATCAAAATTTGCAGTTGATAATTTAATGTCGCATTAACACAAAACCGGTATTTTCGATAATATTCGTAGTTATGTGTTGACTGTAAATTGAAACAAGGTCGCTCATTCTTAACGGAGATGAAATAGATTCCATTTATTTCTTCTCTCAGATGGGCTAAAAACTAATCTTCCCTAAGAAACGGTTATTGTGTAGCCATTGAACTATTTAAACTTTTCTATTAGCTAGAAAAGATCCTCCACATGAAGGCTAACAACTTGACTTTGGCTGTCAGATTCTGATTCAGATGCATGCCAATTGTATTTTAAGAATGCAGGGTTCGACCCTGGCATTAGTTGAGACGATTTGTGAAATATAATTATCAATATAAATAACTGTATTGGTAATAAGACTTTCGGTAGGATGATAGTAGCGAGTATCTAAAGATAATTATGTAACGAAAATGAACGTTATCATCGCTACACCAACGGCAAGGCTGAACTGATTGTCGAGAAACAGAAAAACAGAAAATTATTCAACAAATCCACGTTATTATTTCGTGGTTTTGTGACTTGCACCAGTAGTTCTACAATAATCAGTTTCGTCCTCATTTCCATGTATCCGTTGTGTGAGTCTCCGTAATGGCTGAGTGCTGATTGGTTACGTTTTTCCTTAGGCTTCGACATGAGCGGTACTAACGATTGAAAATGTGGGAGTATCTAGCGTATATGTCGTTTGGAGTTGTGAATATCATTTTTTTCTGTGTGATATCTAGGTAGGGCTTAATATCTAGGCGGGATTCAGTAATTCTTTAATCAATATTCTTTCCTTCGTTTCAGTGTTTTTATTTTTATTACCATCAACATTATTTTTATTAATATATTTAAGAATACTTTTTTACTTCTTGTTTTTGGCCCTGTTCTATTGGTTCTTTATTGCTGATGTTTTGTTGTCGGTAATAATCATACCGTCCTCATCAGCTAGTGTTGGTTGAGTGTATCTTATACGTTCGTAATATAGTGAGCAAGAACATGTACCATACTAATCGAAGTTTGTCAATATCAGTATTTGTCGTTTTTTTTGATATTGTTTATTTTTTGTTGAATAAACATTTTTGCCTTATTCGACTGCTTTATTTTCCCAATTCATATATGCATTATTTCTTAATGCCTTTTAGCCTTCAATCTAAGGTTAAAGAATGTGCCCACCAAGCATTTTGGGATCTATGGAACAATAGTTTGACTGCCAATCCTCCCGACTATCAATGGACGATTAAACTGATAGCTGAAGTGAAGGATGCAAGTTTAATATGTCATTTATTAATCATATAACACATATTTGCCTAACTGTCTTTTCGGTAACATTATTATTTGATTTTCAACAAGATATTGCATCTCGATCAGAATGATGTATGCTATAGTTTAAATAATACTATCTATTAAAATGGTCAATTGTTAGATTATGTTTATTACCGGTCTTATTCTATCACAGTTTGTATAATCGTAAATTCCATCTTTTGGTTTTTATTGATTGTATGCTCTTAGTTGTCTTATGCTACATACTATACGCATAATTGCAGTGGGGTGTGTTCAGGTTTTGTTCAAGTACAATTAATATTTTCTAGGTTCAGCGACCGTTCTTCGATGTATATATTTTAACCTCATGGCCGGCAGACCATAGTTCCTATAAAGATACACACGCCCTTCTAATGATTAAGGTCAGTTGAATCATCACAAATTTCCCTATCATCCCATAAACGATCCGTGCTCGTAGTCTGTTTCCAGTACTACAGGCTAATTTTGTCTATGAAGTCTGGATAGATGAATGCCCCAGTCCAAATGAATTAGACTGACTTTTCCACGGCTTTTATCAATAGGATTTGCAGGCTGAAAATGCAAAACATTTGTGTCTTATATAGCCTCACTGTACAATTATTTAAAAATAAATTTAATAAACGGTGTGATTAAAGAATTACAATTTTAGCTTACCTTCCAAAAGTCTCACAAAAAATTAAAAATAATTTATACGCCAAGCTTAGTTAGCAATAATGGAGAAATTGCTTAATAAAAATACAAACACTTTACATCAAAAGTACGAAATTCAAATTGTAAAATCTAATTAATATTTGTACTTATCCACTTAAGCGTTCAAAATATAATTTAAGTCTACATTTAGTAAGTTGTTCAAACGAATGTCAACTGGATAATATTGTGACAACAGCAAGCATAGAACTTTAAGTACTAACAATGTAATAATTTCATAGTTATGCGCCATGTAGGTATCGGTTTTAAAACGCCTACGTATTTTTTTCTATTATTGATTTAAACCTATTTTTGGATTATTACTCAACGGGTAGTGCGTAAACTAATATTAATTTCTTAATTTTTTTTATAAATGAAACTATGAATAGCTATCAATTTCCAGTTTTTAATTATCAATATCTGACCTGGTTATCAGTAGTTTCGATAAGGTTATTATAAACTTTGCATGTACTAAAATGACAAATATATTCCTCCTAATTATATATGGTTCGGCCTGTGATTGTCAATATTGACCTGACTAGTATTTAGGTACTCCTGGAAAAATAGGAGGTAGGTGATTGCCTGAATTACATCTACAGTATTAGAAAAATCGCTCGTCACTAAACTCATGAAGTACTCTAAAATAGATTTGTGTCGTCGTTCGACCCAATAAAGAGATTAAACTTATTCCTAGATTTAACCAACGCTGATTAAAGTTTATGATATTGATTTTAGCAGACGTCTTTAAATCTGCGCATAAAATATCAGTTGACAGGGAAATGCTCAATAGAACAGACTTCAGCTCGTGAGCTAAGTAAAATAGCAATGCTCTATTTTCTGGCTGGATAAAACTCCATAGTACCAGTGTTTCTAAGCCAATAAAACGTAGATAAAGATGGTATATGCTGTTCTTTGATATTCTTAGGATCCTGCATTCTGGTTTTAGCATGAATCAATTTATAATTTTTCCAATATACGTGCTAGTGTGACTTGCTGCACACTATGTTTTAATGTTCGCTAATAAATGGTAATTTAATTTCAATTGTTTTGATATTGAACAATCTTACGCTGGGCTTGGTGTTTGGATCAACATACACCAAATGTATAGCATCTAAGTATTGTTATCGTTAGATTGAGAAAAGGAAAGCGAGGGAAGAGTGGTAGAATCGGATATGAAGGTGTATGTGGCAGCCTGATTTCGTTTGTCCACCCTAAAAGACACAGCAGATAATGGGACGCTTTGTACTTTGTGCGACGACTGTTGTAGTATACATTCTTTTTTGTTCGTATTTCGCAGTGCTTTATGTTATCTGTAAAAGAGACATTGGTCACCTGCTTTTAAAGAGGATAGTTTTTGTTCGTACTTTGCCTTCTATTAGATTGTCCATCAGCCGAAATTGGCAGAATCTGTTTGGCGAGGCTCCGGACAAGAAATTCATTTTTTATCATTTCATCGCAGCTCATTTAACACCAAGCGTCACTTCGTATTTAAACCTAACTTGAGGCTTCACATAAATGTAGGAGAAGGACGAAAATCACATGCCGTTTATTTAATATATCACAATGAGTTTTAACTGTCCGTCATAAATTTCGTCAATTTTCTCTATTCATTATACCCTTTGTAAAAAATTCCGTAGAATACTAATGGTAATTTGATTTAAAAGTAGCATGTTGGTTTTCATGAAATTTGTCATGTTGAAAAATTGTCAGTTGAATGAAATATTTTCAAACGTTTTGTAGCCTTTGCGTATGCTAGTAAAACGAGGCACTGCAACCGAAGCAGCAAATGTCTGGTGACTCTAAAAAGTTTACCGGTTTGATAACATGAATTTTTGTGTTGAAGAATCATTGGATGCCGAAATCACAAGTTGTGAAGTCTTGATTGAACATTCACCTGTTCGTTGCATGACCGAGACTCCAATTATTTCTCGAGCATTGATAGTGTATGTAAGTATAAGTTTAGCAGGGTAGTACACTGAGATATCTTTGTCAGTATTAACAAATCTAGGGTGCAGCGCAAAGTCATATATGTAGGTAATTTTTCTTGAACAGTCATTGTGTTTCAATTCTTCACCCTATATAAACGGTAACAAAGGCGACCTCAAGTGGGTTGATTGAGGTTGTCATGAGAAACTTTTAATTAACACTCAATGTGAAAAACCATGATATTGTAACACACTTATATAAATATATATATAAAGACAATTTATATGGTATTAACGTGAATATTTTCTTCTTATTATTATTCATTTATTACGTTAGTCACACCTTATATCAATATATAAAATACTGTCAATATGTATAAAAACATATATATATAAATAAAAGCAACAGTGTGAGTTAAATGTCTTATATATATATATATATATATATATATATATATATATATATATATATATATATATATATATATATATATATATATATATATATATATATATTTAGCATCTTAAATAAATATATAATTTTAGTGGTAATGTCTAAAATGATTAATGTCCGTATATATATATATATATATATATATATATATATATATATGTGTATAGAATAAACCTATCAATCTACCGATAGGCCTATCTATATATCCGTCTATCTATCACATTTTGGTTTCCTCTTAAAAGGATACATGGTAGCTATTAACCATGAATATCTTCTCTAGGACTAACGTATTATTCATTTATTAAGATATTCCTACCTTACATAAATATATAAAATATAAGCAACAATGTAAGTCAAATGTGTCTTATCTAATGTTCTATCTACTAACCCTTGCTAAATCGGTATACCCTCTTTTGGAACATTTTTATTGAGAAAAATAAGTATATAGGAAATTGATATTGGTACAGATCATTCGCAACCAGTTTTCTATAAGCGAGGTTTTTTACTTAGGTTCCCACTTAATTCATGTTCCGCAGCCTCACGTTTTCTGACCATAGAAAATGCTTCATTAAATATTGGGCCCAATGATTTTTCTACCGATGTTACATTCATTACACCTTTTCCTGATTTTATTTCAATTGACTCTCTAATTAGTCTAGTTAATCTGTTGCGGTTGCATAACGCGATGCGTTTACATCCTTCCCAGTCTATTTCATGACCCGTTTCCTTCGAATGCCTAGCTAGGTCTGATCTTTGAATGTGTCCATATTTGCAGGCTGTCTTATGTTCACCTCTACGAACCTTTATAGGTCGCATGGTTTCGCCTATATACCTGAGATTACATTCTTTGCAAGGTATCGCATATACTCCTGATGTCTCGAGGGGTTCTACTCTTTCTTTTTGGTTAGGTAGTTTATTGCCTATAGTAAGCGATTGTCTTAAAACTGTTTTAATATTGTATTTAGCTGCTATTATTCTAATTTTCCTGCTCAATTTAGAATCAGGTAATACCATAATTTTGTGCTTATCCGGTTCCGTTTCCTTCTTTACTTTGTTTATTATATTATTGTTAAATCTCTGTAACATCTCATCTATTAATCTATCTATTATACTTGACGGATAGCTATTTAGTTTGAATATTTCTTTTAATCTCCTCATTTCCTTATCTCTATTTTCTATATCCACTATTCTAAGACTTCTTAATATCATGGATTTAAGAATGCCTATTTTCATTCCATATGGGTGATTTGATAAGAAATTAAGAAGTAGTCCTGAATAAGTCTCTTTTCTAAAAATATCTCTTTCCAGTCTGGAACCATTCCGTTTTATTTTCACATGTATCCTTTTAAGAGGAACCCAAAATGTGATAGATAGACGGATATATAGATAGGCCTATCGGTAGATTGATAGGTTTATTCTATATATATATATATATCATATATATATATATATATACGGACATTAATCATTTTAGACATTACCACTAAAATTATATATTTATTTAAGATGCTAAATATATATATATAATTATATATATATATATATATATATATATATATATATATATATATATATATATGTATAAGACATTTAACTCACACTGTTGCTTATACTTATATATATATGTTTTTATACATATTTATATGTATTTTATATATTTATATAGGGTGTGAATAAATAAATATACAATTTGATTAATTGGTGAAATAAAAAAACAGTAAGAACAAGAGAAAAATAATAATTTATTAGAAATATGCAAACGTATATATATATA